>LBFM01014098.1:8705-21874 GCA_000988765.1 Achipteria coleoptrata | reverse complement strand
CCGTCTCATTGCGTTGCGCGGCCGGCCTTTCGATAGAAATAATTATTGATTGGTTCGGATGACAAGTCTTTGCTTACATTAATTTTTTGACCTCATAGGCCAAATGGACCGGATTGTAGGGAACAACATTCGGCGCTAACTGTGGCGCTAACTGTTGTGGTGCCTGTGATTGTGACAGTTGTGATGCCTTAATGTTTCTTTGGTGAGACATTTGGCTGTTTTGTGGAGGAGTTGTCACAACATGTTTGCCATTCCGAGCAGCTCTTCTGCCGCCAGAGGATGAAGTGGAAGATGGAGGGATCAGATGGACTTTCGAACAAAATTATTAATTAATTTTAATGCATTTAATGTAAGGGATGTGTGGGACAAACATCAGAACACTTACTGCTTTCTGTGGGATCCCCTGAATTGTCTCCTAAAAAGTCAAATATAGGAACAAAATCTGATATAATTATTATTAAATAATGATTTTTTCAAAAATTAATTGAAAAGAAGACCAAAACTAGTTTAGTATTATAAATGGGTTAATCAATACCTCTAAGCTTTCGCGATATTTTAGGTATTTCTGGCGGAGTGTTAGTGGGATGAAGCGAAAGGGATGACATATTTCCATCAGCCATACCACAAGTTTGACTTAAGCCGTAGCCGCTGTCAGCTATTAATTAGTAATTGAAGAGTGAGTTAGCGTTTGAAGAGAAGTAAGAGTTTAAACATTAAACAAATGTATATAAAACGACATAACATTCAAATTATTAAATACATAATAATAATAATCAATAGTTTTGTCAAATTAACAGACAGTGAATCCAATGACATAAGCGTTAAGTCATTAATGTCTAGACATATGACATCCTATAAACACTTCTAAGACATGCGATCACACGAACCGAGACATCAAATACGGAATGCATGCATACTCTACGACGACAACTAAATTAAAGTGATATTAGATTATATCTCATACTTGATTGTCGCGTCGTATTGTTATTGACTGCCTGAACAACTCTGACTCCTTTCTTAAATATAGCGCCAACTATATTGTCATTTATGTCATAACAGTATTCATAAGAAAGTTTTTTTTGGTGACAAACGTGAGAATCAGTTATTAAATCAGAATTAGTTTTTTGAAGGATTGGACCGATTTTGTAGTGCAAAGTGTGCAGAGAAATGGAAAGAATGAGAAAAGGTGCTGTGCGTTAGTCAATGGTTAATAGTTTTATGTATTTTTAGTTAATGCTATCATTGTTTTCGGAAAAGGATTTTAATATCAGAAAAATATTTCAAATAGTATTTTGTTTTTGTGTTCTTAAAGGACTGAAAAGAATAGAGTAATATATTTGTCATTATAATCAGTATTAACAATACTAACGATTTTTGCACTTGCACTTTCGAATCAACTTCTCATCCTTGACATCGTCGTGACAGCTCTTGCAAAACCAAAGGGCACTAAAAACATGTTAGAAAAGTGTTAACTAATTGGTATTAAATGCTTTCAAACTTTATTTGTCGCTTAAAATATTTAATTTATTAAAAAATCTTTTGGAGGAATTTTATTTGCTTGTTAATCAATCAAATCTAATCAAATTTTATTAATTAGATCAAAGTATGTTCTTGGCACTTTGATTTATGTCCCTCTAAATGTGATTCATATGTATTGGAATTGCATTTTATTATGTGTTTTAAATGTTGTCTATTTAATGTTTATTTTCTATAATTAAATGTCTATTTTCTATGGAAGTGGCTATAAGTGGCTATAATCTTGAACATTTTGAGTTCACATTAAAGAGGGATTTCATATTTAAAGCGTATGAGTTATTATGAATTAACATTTCTAATATTGATTTATAAATGTTTTCAATTGTTTTGTGAGATCCTTGAAATTATTTAATCATTTGAAGTACTATTTCTTTGGAAAATACTTTTGAAAACTCAACTGAAATGCTACACATTTTTCATTTAAATAGAAATCTTTATTCTAAGTATAAAAACAAATTTAATTAAAATTTTAGACAACTATTGAATTCAATTCATTAAATAAATTGTTAATTCATTTGTGACTAAATGTTTGTAATTCTTTTGAATGTTATTTCATTGAAACAAAACTAAAATTTCAAGAATTGATTTGATTTTTAAATGAATTCTAATCTAAAGAGTGTTAATTAAGATAATGGCTAACCGTTTGACTTCATCAGCACTCTGGGCGATGAAGAATCCCTGCGTTGCACTTTGAATTCGATGATTGCCTTTAGGATTGATGACAATATTAGCCGATCCATCGCCGGTCTCATTGGCCACTTCGATGGCCAGCAGTAGTAGTTTTAATTTTACAAAACAAAGTTCTGATGCCTGTGCGAACGTCATGTTTGCGAAGGCTGGACTCAGATTCTCGGTATACATTTCCATTCCTGTGCCGCACAAGTAGTCGTTCTGCCAGGAAGGCATATCTGGAGACTATTTGGTTAATTGAAATTTTATTTGATTATAATATCAATCGATTCTTATTATAATATCAATAGTAATACAGTTTTGAATGATCTCATGGCAAAGAGGTTGGCCATCATTGTACTGAATCCCGGCGCTAAGCATGACTGTGCAATAAATCCGAGCTTCAGTTCACTGACGCAAATAACATCATCGCCTGAAATGAAAGAAAAAAACATAGATTAGTGTTATGTCGGCTAAAGATGATTGAATAGGTGTTGAGTCAGACCTCTTTTCCAATTCCAAGAGGGAATGTTAAGTAAATATGCCTTATTGTGGTATTGCATTAATTGGATTATTACCTGATTTTTATTAATACAAACAAAATGTTATTTATTTGTATAGAAAATAATAGAAATGATAATTACTCTGATATCGTCGCTATAATTTTTGATTGAAATAACGCGCATAATATTAGCCGCGTCCTCAGCGTCCGGGTCCTGACAGTATTTATTGGCCAATACAAGACAGGCGTCCGCGTCGTGAACCTATACATCATTGCAAACATTGAATTCTAGTTTCTATCGAATCAAAGATTATTACAAACAACGAATGATTACATAATAAAAAGGGTCGATATATTAGTGGAGGCAATACATGGGATAATATATAATATAATAGAAATAAGTTTTATATTGGTTTGTATGTTGTATACCTTAACTCGATTCAAATCAATTGGATTCATGACTGAGCCCTGAAAGAACTCAACTGTTGTAAAGTGACGTTTAATCAGACCTAAGAGTGATCGATGAGATTTCAATTAATTGTTTAATAGAATACTATTTTAATGGTATTCACCTTCGAGTTCGAGATCGGGCGGCTTTCTATGAAGAAACACAACCTCAACGTCGACATCCTCTCTGTCTTCATGGAGGAAATCCTTAAGAAAGTGACTGACACTCTCATAAGTGATATGTCCACAAACAACAATATGCCTGAAGGATTGGGTAGTATTAAAACGTTTTTTAAGCAAATGGAACCGATGTGTAGATTAACAGATATATGGATTAAACGTTATGTAACTGTTCGGTGCAGCGAACAGAATGGGATTCGAGAGACTCAAAATAGGCTCAAAAAATGATGTCAACCAATATTATAGAATCAGTGCATTAAAAGCTTAGCTTTGGATATAAGATATTAGAGCTATAGTTAATAGAAAAACATTAGACACACAAATAAAACACTCTTCATATTCGATGGTAATGTATGGACGAGGGTTTGCTTCGGAAAGAAAAGGTTTAGAAGCAAAGAAAATATACACAAAATATAATATCTTTAAAAAAATTAATGCAAACATTTTGGGTCTTTTCAAACATTTAAAAATAAAAATGCAAACCTTCGGCGCTCAGATTTGAATGTTCCACCATATTTAGGTCGAGAACCAATTAAGTCAATAATTTCTGGTATACATGAGGCAAATACAGCCTAAGGTCAAAGGCCAACAATCAATGGTTAAAATACAGTTAACTTTTTTAGGCGTTAGAGTAAAGGAATGGAAAACTTTTGAATTTTGGGTTTTAAGCTCTAAAGAGAAACAATAGATCACATAAAAGGAGCCCATTTTCCTGAAGCAAAGCCGAATCGTGTTTTACACCGTTCCTGATATTTTTCAATATCCACATTGAGTTTAATGTTTTTGTTTAAATAATTAATAAAAGTCCAGAATATGGTATTACTTAACTCAATAACTCAATCCATTCTTATAATCATTAAATTTATGTATATTTTGAGTCTCTCTTACCATTACATTAATGAAGACATAGCCATAGATAGCCATTCGAAGTGCAATCAATTAATTGTCTATCGATTTATAGATCTAAGATAGAGATAGAGACCACTACTACTCAAACAAACGATTCCATTAAATGACTAAAAATATTGGCACAAAAAAGGAAAGTATGAGATAAATGGCAGTTCAATTTGATTACTCCAAAAAGTGGACAACTATTCAGAGCTGAGATTCGAGTATTCAAGACATTAACTATAAGTCTAAGAATCGGAATAAAGTAATCTAAAGCTGTGTTTAAATGAGTAAATAATTTGCAAATCGATTGGACTGACTATGACTTCATTAGATAATAGCGAAGAACAGTCACACAAATCAATACAAAATATAAATAAAAGAAAAGTATAGCAAAAACTACGACAATAATTGTCACTACAATCAAAATCAAAGATCAATACAACCATTAGTGTTGAGAGCAATTCAATGGACAATAGAACTCATCGAAACATACTTTTTGGCGGGATTTTTCTGGTAATTGCCAGCATATTTAGAGGGATGTCCCACCAATTCGGTTATTTCGGGCACCAATGAGGCAAACACAGCCTGCAAGGGTTAAAGGCCGAGGATGGGGTGGACAGGAGAGTGGTTGACGTGAAGGAGTATTGAGGACAACAACGGGACGGCAGAGGAGTATTGCACCGACCAATTGAAAGCGCGATATTAGACACGAATTACCAAATTTCACGATTATTAGAATAAGCATCAAATTAGACATAATTGCAATGAATAGAAGAAAAGAGAAAGAAATACACAATTAGTAGAGAACTAGACCCCCAAAACTGGCAATTACATTTTCAGTGATTTTTGGGACAGGACTTGGACTTAGGACTGTGTTCTTATTCAGATGTGGGATGGGATTGGGCTTTGATAATGGATTGCATTCAAAATAAATGAGACATTTGGACAAAAAATAAAAGCAAAAACTTAAAGGAAAAACTAAATTAAGTTTAATTAACTTCAATCATATATCACGTGCAGCTTTTGCACTGCTTTTGCACTTCGGTCTCGCACTGATAGAGCACTGGTAGGAGTACTGACAGCAATTACACAACTGTTACAATCGATCACTAATATTAATATACAATCTATAACTATAAATATATTATATATTAATAATACGATTAGAATGACATAAAATTTGAACTCAAAATTATTGGTTTTTTGAGTCAAACGCATACATTAAGACACAGATATGTGTCTAAATTAGTGACACTAATGATCACCTTTTTCCTGGAAAACGCTTTAATTCGCCACAATATTTAGGACGGGTTCGTCCGACTAAGTCTAAAATTTCGGGTATACAAGAGGCAAAGATAACCTGTGAGATGAAAAGGGAGATAACAACGTAAGAGGTCGTAAACAATTGATTTTAGAAGACATTTGATCGAAGCTCGCATTTTATGTAGTTTTCAATAACACATTCATTTAAAATATAGTTTGGAATAAACGCAAACAAAATGAATGCAAAAATCCAATCAATAATTTTAGAAAATCATAAAAAAGGAATTGTTTTTAAGAATTTTTAGTTCAAAAAATATATATATTTACAGAATATACAGAATATAGAGAACAGAGAACTGCACAGAAAGTGAGTGCAATTTTGATCTCAAAATATAATAATAATAAATCAAAAGGAAAGGAAAAGTATAGAGAAAACGATTCAATTCTATAGATGTTTGAGACAAGACATACGTGACGTTAAGTCATATAATTAGCGAAATTGTCGGACATTCGACACAGATATGAGACAAAGCACGTGACAGAGAGAAAGCTGCACGAGTATAGAGATCCACATTTTAGAGTATAGAGAGACTCAAATGGCTCACAGATTCATGACTTTGGGAACGGAGTAATGATAAGAATCTATTTGAGAATTTCAATCAAATTAAAACTGTATTGAGAGGGGATCGCTGGGGGCCTCCCATAGAGTATCATAGATGGCAAGGATTTTTGGCAACTAATTGTCAACAGTAGTACTCACCAAACCAACTAAAATAAAAAGGACTATAAATGTACGCCCGAGTGTTGTCGTACAGTGAATGTCTCCGTAACCAACCTATCAATACATTAATATTCAAATAATTAACATAAATATTATACATAATAAAGACTATCATTTAATAGCACTCCAAATAACAGTCGTGTCATTTCATTTGATTAAAATTTATATATAAAAAGATATCCAACAAATGTCTGTCTATTAATCACATTTCGATTCAAATCTCATTTTAATTCAAATTACGTCAAAAAATCAAATTATTTTCAATTAACAAAAAGTTTTGTTACTAATAATATGACAAAATTACAAAATTATCCGTCAATTAAATAATGAGAATATATTTAGCAATAAAAATAGTTTTCTATTATACTTGTTCATGATCATTCTGAATAAAAGGATTTTCACTATCTCTCAAATATTTAGTAAAACCGATAGAATCGATAGAATATGTTTTTATGAGAGAAAAGTATATATTATTAATGGTATGAATGCCTGTATTGTGAATAACATTACTTTTCATGCATTGAATGCATTATTATTTCTCTTTTCATTAGATTATTGATATTTGATATACCATTAAATGGCACTCAAATGGCTATTAATGTCTTTAATTGTTTTGATAAATCATTAAATGAATGAGACTTACAGTAGACATGGTTACGATTAGAAAGTAAACGCATTCCCAATATGAGATGGGGTGTCCATTCTTGAATTCTAGCGGATCACCAGAATTTTCGAGCTTTTTATTCAATTAAAGTTTTAAATTAAATATTTTAAACAAAATTTTAGTTTTAATAATAGTTACCAAATGGATGAGTCCGGCGGCTGTGAGCCATACCGATACTACGATCGATACTAACTGTGCCAAACGGATGGACGAAGAAGTTTTTAATACATTTAAATATTGTAATATATCGGGAAAAGACATGAGTCGTAACGCACGCAAAAATCGTAACCCTTTTATTCAAAAATAGTAATCAATTATTTTTGAGATATTTTTCAAAATAAGTTGAATACCAACCGATCCAAGTCCTGTCTAAGTAAATGGACACAAAAGACGGAGGAATTGTAAAATAGTCGACAAATGAATACAATTCTAACATAAACCACAGTTTATCGGATGCGGCGATAAACTGATTAAATAAAAATCATGTTTTTGTAATCAATTCACATGTAATCCAAATATTGTTAAATTATACCCGAATAAAAAAATAGACCATAAAAAAGATATTAAGGGCCAGATCGACCTGTTGGGTTGCGTTGTCGTTCCATTTCTGGCACTTTTCCACACTATCTCTGTATTAATTAAAAATTTTGATTTGAGTTTAATTTTTGATAATTAATTATTTCAATTAGTATTGAAATGAATAATAGAGTTATGTTAATATTGATTGGATTACATACCCCTGTCCAGCAGGTCCGGTACTGATAGATAATTAAAATGCAAACATTATATTAGTGAAGAGAAGGATATTTCTATTTAAAGTTTATTTGAATTGAAATTTTTAACTTAAGTTATTTCATGCAATAATAATATTTAATGAAAAAAATATTTCAAAAATCTGACAAAAAAATATTTTTCTTTTTACGAATGCTTTCAATGCATTCAATGGAAATAAAAAAAAACATAAATAAACAGAATATTTGAAAACCTGGAGGCGTCGATGAAGTATATCACTAACGATGCAATGGATAGAAGAAAGACCAGAACCACCTATACATATGATATCAATATTTTTCTGTTAATAACTCAATCATAAAATTAGGACATAAAATAAAATTTTAAATTATATAAAAAGGAATTGAAATATAAAATACTGACGAGAATTCTTCCAGTCGTTGATTGACCGGAAATGAGTTCTCCGGCCCAGTCCTTGGCCTCTGTCATCCATCCCAAGTCTTTATTTAACGGCAGTTCAGATGGAATATTGGTTTTGACGTCTTTAACCGTAAGGTTAGACATCTGCTGTTTAGCCTTACTATTCGGTGCATTTGACTGCTGTGAGTGCGACGAAGCGCCCGAACACAAGAATTCAATCAATCGGTAAATCAATACAATGAAGATTCCTATAAATCAATGGTTTATTTTAATAGATTTAATCAAACAAATGAGTAAATTATAACAGCATTACCAGCAAGTAATGTGAATATACTGGACAATAGGAAGGCCCACCACTTTCTATCTTCAAGACATTTCTCATCTTCAGGAGAAAGAGTGGCTTTTGGTTCGGCCGGTGGATAGCCTGCATTTGTGTTGAACGCAAATAGCATTTTGTTTTATTGAATAATCATTATATCGAACAGAATTGTATGGCTTTTCACACAATTGATCGAAAAATTTTGATTCCGACGTTTAGGATATAAACAATTATTTAAATCTTAATAACTATCACAAGAGGTAGTGATGAGACCAATGTGTGTCCTCTTGAATGTCATTAGCAATGATTAGTAACGGCGCGAATATGACAGACATTAGACAAAAGAAATGTTCATTAAGTCAAACAACCTTTGATTGAGTTGTTGTTAACCTAAATATCATCAAATGTTCATAACTTCATAACTGGTGTTCAATATTATTATTATAGGATTACATTATATTATCATTATTTTGGTCTTCAAATTATTGATCAGAGCATTGAAAGTCGAGTCGAGTGCTCACTGTTGTTGAAACGGTTGCTCTGTTGACGGAATTGCGATTCTATGCCATTCTGTTCGCTCAACCACTGCTGCACTCGACTATCGTTTCGTACTATCAAAACACAGAATATCTGTCTTACGATTCGCACTCTTTTTCGTCAGTTCTTCTCTCAAGAATAGGGTTGTGTTTCACAGCTCTTATTGATCTAAAAGTAGTACAGAGTTTAGAACAGAAGCGCTTCCATAATATTCTATCATATCTTATGGGCAAAACATATTTCAGTCATAAATTTTAACAAATGTCTGACCCATTCTTTTAAAAGAAATTTTTGAAACTAAATACAAAAAACTAAAACATAAATTAAATAATAAAATAGCGGTTTATGTGATAAATAGGAAAAAGGGGGGTTTCACACAAGAATTATGGTCTTAGTTGGAAACGGAGCTGAATCTGTTTGGGTTGGAATGAGAGCGCAAATGCATTGTAAGGTTTGACTCAATAGACATCTAAACATCACTTGTTTGATGCAGAAAATCAATATTACATTTGCTTTCAATTCTTAACACAAATCAAGAATTACTTTCATTTAATATTTCATAGGATATAATCCAAAGACAACAACAAATTAGAAGATATTTAATCTCAGAATTCAATTATAAAATAAAACTTTAAAAACAAAGAAAAAGAGAAAAAAAGCTGAACTCAAAACAACTAACGAATGAAAAAAATTGTGGCCAACAAAAGCAGTGAACAAAACACAGCAGAAAACGATTGATTTAAAATGAAATGAAAAGAATGGAAACAGAAATAGTTTTATCTCTTTTTCTAATAGATTGAAAGCATCGCAAAGACATAGACTTATCGTTTTCATTACATATATGTATACCATTGTATGGAATCGGGTATTAAATCGCAAAAAAACCATTTGTTTTGTTTCAATGGTTTGAATCATTTTTCAAAAAGGGAATTATCAAATGAAACTTTTAAAGTGATCTTGGACCATTAAAACTATAAAAATCTGGACTTATTTTTAGAACTGGAAATCCATATGAATACAAAAATCGATAAAAAGGATTAGAATAATATGCAAAACAAACTTCCAATAGATTTATTGCATACAAACACCAAATTAGCATAAATACCAAGAAAAGTGTTTATTTGCTCTATCAAAATTAATGTATTTATTCAAATTAATGATAGAAAATTTGCGGCTCAAAGCGTTTTATTTTGCAATAAAAACAAACGATAATTTAGTGTCCTTGCTAATCTTTATCACTTAATTATCTTTTGATTTAGTTTTTCAAAATCAATGTTTTAAACACTTCTTAAATATTAATAAACATTAAATAAATAGAAAATCTAAACAAAGATTTTTGTGAATAATAAGCAAAAAATAGATTTATTGCAAAACACTAACTTAAGTAAGTATTCAATAGTCCTCTCAATTGAATTGTAGTGTAAATCAGGTTTTACTGCAAAACTTATATAATTAGAGCTTATATTCTGATTGATTGCATATAAAAGAATCGTTTGAGTCATTCATTCATTCATTCATTTGATTGAATGCACTAATTTCTCAATCGATTCAATCGATTCAAATAACAAATATATTTAACTTAAATTTGATTTACAAACACATAATTTCTTACCATTTTATTTCATTTTATTACATATTATTACATTTTGATTATATATTATATAAAACTAATTAATTATTATAAATATTGTTGACATTCGACGGAATTTTCACATAACATCTCAAATATATTCTCGTTTTGTTCAACAAAATCAATAAATATATGGAAGAAAAGTGAAAAACTAAACCAAAATCGACAATATTCTCATCGAGTCTACAAAAATTATGTCCTCACACTTATCTCTAAATTTGTCTCTTCAAGTAAACATCTCTTTTATTTGATAAGAATTTTTTATATTAATATTTTTTAGCAAAATATTCTTTGCCTACCACAAACCTAATAAGATAATTAAGATGAGCATGCTAAATATTTCACTTATATATTAATTGATTGTTTTTTCTCATAAGAAATTCATTAGATTTGAGTTTAGAGAATTGAAATCAAAAGAGTCTTAGAAGCGATACAATGAACGACATCTAAAGAGCTCTGAAAATTGCAATTAATCTCTACTCACAGTTCTCTGACTTTAAATTTTTTGAATACTTTCACAACAAATAAATTATTAGTTATTTTTTCAAAACTATAAATCACAGAATAGACTCCAAAATAAATTTGAAAAACATATTTGTTATGTAAACCAAAGAAAACTTATTGGATGGCAATGAGACGATTCTAATCAGAATAAATCAAATCAACTATTTATCTAAAAAACAGTAAAACAAATGTTGACTCTATTTTCACTCAAAACTAAATTTATGCAAATATTCCAATCGTGAAAACACTGAGAGAATATCAATTCATTTTA
This sequence comes from Achipteria coleoptrata, assembly GCA_000988765.1. Taxonomy (NCBI): domain Eukaryota; kingdom Metazoa; phylum Arthropoda; class Arachnida; order Sarcoptiformes; family Achipteriidae; genus Achipteria; species Achipteria coleoptrata. The sequence continues at coordinate 10,528 of LBFM01014098.1, read as the reverse complement.
GTTTTACATACATTTATAGTTTACTTGTATTTTATTTTCATTATTCTCAAACTTTCTAAAACTATTTGATGGGTGAAATTTTTTGTCTATTCTTAGAAAAGTTGAGTCCTATTCTATTGAATGTGTGAATTAACCGGAAAATAAAGATAACACGAATTCACTCAACAATTCTTGTAATACTATCGATCAATACATTAATTCCAAGAACTATCGCATTGTATTTCAACGAAAAAACTAATCAAAAATCAAATCTCTCTCTCTTTTATTTTTTTACTACAATTTTAAAGTCTTTAATCATCACTAAAATTGATTGAAATTCTAAACGTTAAGAGAAAACTTCTTTTTAAAGCATTTGGAAATCAATACATATTTAATAAAAAGTGTGAAAACTACTAAATGGTAACGAAGTTTGTGAACAGTGCTTACAGTAAAAGCCTTTGTATTGAAAATTGGATTTATTTTGAATTCACGTTTTATTGGCGTTTATTTTCATTGCACTCAATTACTATTAAATCAATTAATTTTGGTATTAATTAACAAAAATAAGATTCCATTAAATTGAGAAATATGTCGATCGGTGTCCCAATTAAAGTACTTCATGAGGCCGAGGGTCATATCATAACTTGTGAGACGAATACGGGCGAAGTGTATCGAGGTAAGCTATTGGAGGCCGAAGACAATATGAACTGTCAAATGGCTAACATTACGGTCACCACAAGAGATGGTCGCGTCTCTCAACTGGAAAATGTATTCATCAGAGGATCTAAAATCCGATTTCTGATATTACCGGATATGTTGAAGAATGCGCCGATGTTTAAGAAGGTCGGAGTCAAAGGCACTCAACAACAGGCCGGCAGAGGAAAGTCAGCTATACTTCGGGCACAGGGTTTGTATAAATACCTCTAATGACTAAATTATCTAAAATATTTGTTTGAATCAGTTGCCAAAGGGAGAGGTCGGGCCAGAGCTATGATCACCAGAAGAGGTCGATAATTGTCTACATTTTCTTCTATTCGTATTCTTTCACTTCATATTCACTGAAAAGCCATTCCTCTGATTAATGGATGAATTCTTTGATTAAATTAAAATCAATATTTTTTTCAATTTTAATAAATTTATAAAAATGTTTAAAATAAATAATTAGTATTAAAGTATTAAAGCATTTAATGTCTTTGAAAATCAATGAAAAACATATATTAAACGATAAAATAATTTATCGATCGATCAATCGATTGATTCAATGCTTTAATAAAATTATCACAAAATTTAAATATAATATTAAATATTCCCTAAAAATTCCATTATTTTAACATTTGATTGATTTGGAGAAACAAATTAAAGACCGAAATATATAAATGTATTGAAAAGTGGTATTAATTTTTAATCTGTTGCTGAAGATGTTGTAAAAACTCGTAATAACTAAACGCCGATTCATTCCTGTCGTCAAACATATACTGGAGGAATGCATATCGAAGTCGACTGTCCTCTCTGGCAATTAAACAGAATCTAATTATTATTTGAGTTAAACGTTTGTCAAATACCTTAGAATATGAAAGTTTGGCTGAAAGGGTCGCTCTTCTATCAGACTATTTATGAAAATATGGATTCGTTTTGATGTCATGCTTTCCAATAGCGGTAACCGAACGATAGAGCGCTTATCGGATGTGTTGTCACTCGTTGTTTGTGTTCTATTACTTGAATGTTGATAACCAGAGGTCTGGTTATTGTGAGGGAGATCTCCATCGTCTGGTATGAGTGCCCATTGCGTTACATTAAACACTTCTGCCAACCACTGGGGATGAACTGATTTACAAATATAGACA
>LBFM01013960.1:20223-31412 GCA_000988765.1 Achipteria coleoptrata | reverse complement strand
CACACACACACAGAAATTTTTTATTTTTAAACTAAAAGTAATTAAAATATCCATTTATTTTGAAATCTATACCAAAACACTTGGAATTTGAGATAATTTGCGAACAATTTTTCTGAAAATAAATTATTTGAGAAATGAATTTTTGGAGAAATGATTTGATGCAAACTTGTGAGTGACTCTAATAAAGAGTGATTATTCTGTCAAAAGTTGGTCTCAATTGCACTAAAAATCATATATTCCTTTGAAAATCGATTGAATTTTGTTTTGCATAAAAAGGTCTCTAATAATAGCAGATAATTAGAGTAAAAGAGTGGTTCCTAACCCTTGATTGTGTGAACTTATATCACTCAGACATCACGCCCTGTCTTCGTCTTTCATTTCGGTTAGCGTTTAGTATATATTTATACTTTAAATTCAATTAATCATTGGTTTTGAGGTTTCATTTTTCATATCCAGAGAAAAGAGAAGTTTTCAATAAATAAAAAATGTATTCAAAGAAATGCAAGTTTTGCTGATTTTATAAAATTATTTAAACAATTTTGTTGAAAGTTAAACATAAATAAAATTTTACTCGAATATAAAGAAAGTCATTTCAATAAATACATTCTTTTGATAACTAATTAGTTTTTCAAATAGATTTCAAAATTGTATTTCAGATTAATTGTACGAATGGTTGTGTGCTGTCATTAAATTGAATGAAGTGCTACACCAGTGCTACTCAAACACTACACCTGATATTCTAGTTATGGTTCGGTTGAATAAATTTTGTTGGGAAATATGAGAACTGAGAACTGGTTTGTTTTGAAGCAGAAGTATTGTCGCACAAATCAAATATATAATACCGGCTTTGGATCCGTAAGGTGTGTGTCAGTACCGGTATAAACAGCGTAACCGATAAAATGAAAACGCATTTGATCTGCAATTTATTCATTCAGTGAAAGTGAGGCACAAAAGGGAATCGCATTTGCAATCTATTGCACAACTGATTGTGCTGGCCCTCACAGTGTCAGTGGTGGTGCACCTGCACATTACATGTCCGCTTTCATGCATAAAGGAAATCAAGTCAATGCTCAAAGACAGTGACTACTAGTAATGCCCAAAAATGACAGTCATATGAGAGATCCAAATCCAGGTGCAAAATATATATTAAAACCAAATGGAAATCTGTTCGCAAAAAACTTAGTTTTCTCATTGATTTCTATGCATACACTTTGGGTTTGGTCTAAGTTTAGGTCCGTTTCCGTTATTAGACTTTTGCATATTTAACGGCAATATTATTGAAAATATTGCATAAAAAACCAAAGGATGACCTTTTATTCCGACCTTTTATGGGAACAATCATTTGGATCTTTATTGTTATGTTTTTTTCAACCGTTTCGTTAATACTGTTTATTAATTACATAATAATGTTTCCAATAATTATAATTCAAAATCTATTCTCCAGTTTTAAGCGACAAAACCAAAAAACCACAAAATTTGATGAATGATTCAAAAAATGTTTGGATAATGAGTTAGAAAAACAGTTGTCTACTAATATATACCTTAAATCTATAGTGAAGTTCCGTTTGGATTTGTCATTTACTACGGAATATAGTTAATTATCTGAAATAATTGAATGAACAATGAATTTTAGCATGCTAAAAAATGATCGAAGGTAAAAATAAAACAAATGCTTATATTTTCAAAATCTAAATCTTTTCGAAAAATATTATATACTTTTAAAGACTAAATTCAGTGAATAATAAGTTTATAGGAATGAATAAAAATCATTTAATAAACTTTTAGTTTGTGTTTTAATGAAGATTTGAGCGCTTTTTGTTGAAAAATACTGTGAAATATGATAAAAAGCTGTAATCTATTGGATAATGTGTTGGATGTCATAAAAGAGCGCAAATCAATAACTGGTCGTCTTTTGAGTAATTCATATGCATTTAGAAAACGGTGTCTTTAATGAAATAAGTGAAAATTCATGTTCTCTGCAAAGAGTGCTCTCAATAACAGCATATAAACTCTAAGACAGACCCGATATATAAATATATATTTCGGGCAAACATTCTATACGTTTATATACAAGAGATACAAATAAATAGAAAATACAATTTATAGCGACCCGAGTGATAGTCTCATGACTTATAATGCAAACCACTATAAGATAACTGACATTAATGTAGAACTAAAGTATACACAAAAATATACTTTTATAACCATTTGGGGCTAACATTCAATAGAGTAATGTGTGACCAAAATTATCATATAATTTATTTTACTAATCAAAAATTATAGTAAGCTATTAGTACCTAAGACTCAGTTAATTAACTCAACTTATAATATAAATTCATTAAACTTTGATTACTGTTTTGATCTCTTTTATAATTTCAAAATATTTTAGTCATATTTGAAATTTTATACTAAAATTAATTTGATTTTAAGTTCATTTTAAAGTTATAGCAGTGTTCCTATATTTCAATATTTACACTCTATTCTTACACTTACGAGGGAATATTGAAGTGGACAATCTTATGTTGTGGTATATCATCTTAATCGCAAAAATGAGTGCAATAGATCTATCAAATAAAATTCGGTCAACGGATAAGTTTAAAATCGAAATTTTTAAGAAATTAAGAAAAATTATAACTCATAACTGATACTCGAATTAATGATCATTAGAACAAACTTTACTGTTATTACCAATGAGTTAAATATTCATTTTATGAATAATTGCAATGAAAATTCAAAACTTAATCTTCAAATATTCAAAAATGTTTGTTTTTGGCCATAAGTTAAATTGTTTTTTTGTTTTAAGCAAATCAGTTGACTGAATTTTATTTGATATACAGTCAACTGCCTTTCTTATGAAGTGCCCAAAATTAGGGGTTTGGTTCATAAGAAAGGTTAATTCATAAGAGAGGTAATCAGAAATAAAGTTAAATTCATTATGAAATGCAATAATTTAAGTAAAAATGTTTTTAAAAAATTTGTTCGTTAATAGTTCGAAATGAGTTCATTACTTTTTTGTCGACATTTTTTTTAAAAATGATAAAATGTTTAAATCAATACATGTGTTACTAGATTTCAAGATATGTGAAAACTTTACAGATTTAATACTTCATATAAATGGTCAATATTTCATATACATTCCCTTGGTTGTAGCTTAAAATTTGGTTCATAGGAGATGTACTTCATATAAATAGCAGTTTATTTTTACATTTAAAAACTTAATGTTTCACTGTGTTCATATAAAAGTCACTTCATAACATGGGACTTCATAAGAAAGGCAGTTAACTATATCTATTCTACTCATTTTTGCGATTAAGATGATACCCCACTGTTTACTTCCCCACAATATTCGAAGTGAGTAAGAATTAAAATTAAATTTATTTTAGATTTCCACAAAATAGTGTGAAATCTGTTGTCAGAATTGACACATATTTTATCGATTTCTTCCTAATGAAAAGAAGTTAAAACATTGTATAAGTGGTGGGGTCTGTCCACATACTTTCAAAACAGAAATTTTATTCAATTTACGATAAATATTTACGGCAGACATTGGCTTAGATTTTAGACACTAAAGGGGTTTTGTTTAAAATTATTCAATTTATTAATTCAAAAGTAATGGACAGTCATCTATAGTTTTACAAATTGTGAAAACATTAGAATGTTTAATCCCGTTTAAGCTGGCGTGATATTAACTGAACCTGGATGCAAGATTAAATTTTCATAAATAATCAATTTTATTAATCAATAATTGTTTTATAATTTAATTAAAGAAAAGTTAAAATTTATTAGTAATTAATAATTAGATATATATTATTCCTTAAGTGTCGTCAGAATATTCTGAATCTTTGATCCATTTTGTGGTCATAACGACTCTGATGTCAATTCTTTTATGTTTATTGTATTCTAACATTTCTTTCAATAATTCGATGCAATTATTACTTAGTTTTGTGTAAATAGTTTTATCGATTTTGAATCCTTTTTTCATACTTTTTGAATACTCTAAGACGTCGTTAGCATTCTTTTTGTCGCCTTTCAATACAAAAGGTTTGCTACCCGTTAACAACATATAGAAACAGATGCCGAGTGCCCACACATCGGCCTTAAATGGATTGTATCTTCTTAGAGGAAATTCTAGGACATTGGGTCGTTTAAGATTATGACAAATATAAACGTGGAGCTGTTCCGGAGCCATATAACCAACAGTTCCAATAGCTTTAGTCTTCATTATAATTCCACTGTCTTTTTTGCACACCACTCCACTGCATCCAAAATCAGTAACTTTTATGACTTCTTTGTCTGCGATCTTTGTTATCAAAACATTTCCTAGTTTCAAGTCTCCGTGATTTATGCCGTTTTTGTGCAAATAATTCACTGCATTTGATATTTGAACGATATATGTTCGCACTTCCTCTTCCGGGAACCCTTTAGGAGATGTATTCTGTTTTTTATGCGTTTCGCACATTATTTTATATCTTTGTTCAAGAGATCCACAGTTCGCGAACTCCATAATTATATAACTTATGTTTTGATTACAAATGAAGTGATCTTTTAATGCAATTATATTTTTGTGTGGATTTCTTCTCATAGTAAAGATCTCATTCTTGAAAACAGCGAATCGCATCTTACGTGAGTCCTGTTTAATCAAAATCATTACTTTGGCTGCCATTATCTCTCCACTGCTCTTATGCTTGACTTTGTAAACTTTGCCGAACCCTCCCTTTCCAATGATTGTGTTGTCAGCGATTTCATAATTCTCTTTATTGAGGACATGTTTATCGAATTCTAATTCATTTTCTTCATTTCGTTCTTCATATTCAGAATCAACCTCTCGGGTCACCCACTCGTCTGGTATCTGAGAGGGAGTTAAAGATTTCTTTTGACTGGTTTCCCAGTCCTCGTTTTCACCCGTCAGTTGAGTTGAATTATCACTTTTTGGATTACTTTTCTTTTTCTTCGACTTTGACTTCTTTTTCTTCTTCTTCTTCGGTTTCACTTTATCACCAAAACAACAATAACAGTATGTCTCAAGAAATTTAACGAATGACTGTCCCATTAATTAGACATATTTTTTGCTCAAAAGTTTAATTAAATTTGAAATCTCAATATTTCATTCAATTAGTGATAATAACCGTTATTTTGAAACTAAACCTTTTTATCAATGATTGTTGACTTAAAATTACATTTCTTTACACAATTCTTTACTGAAAATCAGGATCTATTTAACTGAATTAGCATGCTCTGACAATATACTTGATACTTTTGTTGAGTTTAAACAACTAAATTACACAATTAAAGGTTGTGTAATAAAGGCCTTTAATAGAGAATATAATATACAAGAATAAAATTGACTGTTGATTTGTTTATATACAAAAACCTACCAGACTGGATGGTTACCAGTTATATTTAACTCTGTGGCTCTTGGATGAAGGATATACCATAAGATCACATTAGGTTTCACTTGTTACAATAATAAAGTCATAGGAGTTTACGGGTTCCATAAATGCTTTCACTTATTCTAATAATGAATTCATATTTACTGTATGTTTTGGACATTGTGTTTGCCTTCACTTCAAATATTACTTTCAACTCATTACTAATCTTTTATAAACCTATTTATTAACACCAATCAGTAAATTGATATCAATTTCAACCATTTTTTAACAATTAATTCAAATCAATAAAAAACAAAACAAATTAGAGTCTATTCAAAGCTTATGTAAACCAAAGCTTATGTGAAGTGAAATGATTTACAGTTTAAGTGAAAGCGTTTTTGGAATGTGAGCTCTGGACTGATTTTATTATTGGAACAAGTGAAACCTAATGTGACGGCACTGTACCATAAAAATTGAATCTTAGATTTATATTCTTTTTTAACATTTTTCTGAATGTTTTTTATGGTATAATCTTTATATCAATTAATTGCAAAGAAATCAAAAACATTTAGAAATGGAAAACATTTATTTTGATTATAAAAATCATTTGATATTAAATTTATTCATAAAAGTTTTGAAAAAAGTAGGACTCAATGTAGAACTCAATCGACATCATCTGAATCCATGTCAATGGTATTGATGTCGATGGACTCATTGAATCTGATGGGGTATTCCAATTGATTTCCTTTATCCCAAGTATACAACTTTTCATATTTTGGATTATATGAAACAAAATTTGTTTGACTGAAAGGATTTGTGAAATCAATGGAGACATCTATTTGTTGGTTGCGATACAAATCAAATGCGAACTCGATTTTCGTGTTCCTTTCGGTAACACTTTCCACGCCGTAAAGAACACCACAAATGATAAACATTTCTCCGACCGTCTGATGATCTATAGTTAAGTTCCAGATATACTCGACTTGAGTGGCATTGAATTTCATAACCATTGTATTATTGGTGTAATTACTCGGGAATATAACCCAAAGTCCGTTCTCATCGGTGGCGATATCCATGTAATTATATTGAGTCGTATAAAGCAATTTATTGGTCAGCTTTCGGGTCGCGTCCGCAACATTTAAATACGACGACTCGTTTGTGTTGAGATTGAAAATCACTAATTTGTTGGTTCCCTCTTCACTATAATAGAATGAACCCGAATATATTGCTTGAGAATTACCAGAAAATCGATATAAAAGGCTGTAATTCTTTGATATTTCTTTGTTTCTAAACGAGTCTTTGCTATTAAATTCATTCAACAGTTTTTTATTATCTTTGGTAGTCATCCAGTATTTATGTTCATCTCCTGATTTGATAGGCATCGGATCCTTCATCCAAGAGCCCCAATCAGAATCAGAATCTCTATAAAACACAGGTTTTCCGATTTGACTCAAAAGACAATCTATAAAATGAAAATTAATTAATAATTTTTTTGATTAATTTTTGTGTTTGAGTTACGGTTTGTTCTTTTGGAGAGGGCTTTCCATTGAGAACTGTTATAGATCGGGGACAGACCCACTGAAGCAATTTTAGATCGTCCAGAACCTTTACATTGTCTTTGGATTATTTGATTACACTCTGGACAGGGAGCACATTCAGGAGTCTCCACAGGCGGTAAAGGCACCTAAAAATTATAACTTAATTAAACTTTATATTTGAAAAATTCATATTTTTCTGTAAAGAATTTGATATAAAATTAATTCATTAAAGTGTTTGTTCTGTTCTTTGAATAAATGATTGCAAAGGAATAAAGTGTTCACAAAATAATGCCATTAAAGGCTTGTCTGCATAAATAGAGTTCAATACCGATACCAATAAAACAAATGTTTAATATTTAATAGTGTTTTATATTCCAAAGGAGTTTGTTTTGTAATCAAATGAATGGAGAGGTAATTGTGTTGAGACTGACTGACCTCTCCATATATAACATACGACGGCTCTTCTAAAGGCTTTTTCGGTAATCGCGGATCGATTTCTATTAATTAAGTAAAAACAAATTATTATTCATTTTAAATAATTAATGTCTTTACCGAATACAGTGAAGACTCCCTGAGTTTTTCCCCTTTCGTTTTTGGCAATACATTTATACATTCCGTAATCATTTGATTCAATATAAGTAATATTCAAAACAAATTTCATAGAAAAAGGAGTGGACTCTTCTGAAATTATTTTATATTTCCAGTTGTCTTCAATAATCTTATCCCCGAACTGCCAATAACTCAATGGCGGCGGAAACGCTTCAACAAAGCACTCCAGTATTGCAAAACTGCCATTAGTTGTACCCACCATTTGATTGGGAGCCGATATCTTAACGAGCGGTGGAACTGAAAGAAAATAATTTCGGTGTAATTTTATTTATATAAATAGCTTTTTGATGAGCGCCGGTATATAGGGATCACTTACACGTCACTTCCACATTGAATTTCTTGAAAGAAGAGGGCGGAACACCATTTGTGGCCACACAAACGTAAATGCCTTTATTGAAATAAAACAATAAATTAGAAATTATTTTTATTAATTAGTTTTAACTCATACCGGAGTGGTCTCTACTAATGCGAGTGATGTTCACTCGATTTCCATCAATCATAGTATCTGTGGTTTTGAACATACATTTGGTTTAAATTTGATTAAAAGAGGAATTCGTAAAATATATTACGTGAAACGGATCCCAAGACAATTGCTTTATTGTCATCTCTACGCCATGTGATATCTGGTTTAGGAGTTCCACTGGCAGTACACTTAAGCCTAACGTTTTCGTTCTCTTTAACGACAATCGTTTGTTGCATATCCGGCAAATCTGCGATCACTGGAGGGACTGATAAATATTGGAGTGTCAGTAAAATATTCTATTAAAATCAATTTCCATACTTAATAGACTAGAGTTATGGTGTTTCCACGCCTGGATTCCAGGTATTCCTATTGATAAACAAACGGATCATTAATAATACAAACTGTGATAAAACGGGTAAAAATAATCTGAAATTCAAAACAGTGTCTTATCTAACCATTGATGCCATTAAGACCAGGCGGTCCTCGTTTGCCTCTGGGGCCTGAGTTGACACAAATGATTAAAACAAAAATCAATTGAAATGCAATTCTTATTTTGCAAATAAAAATTTGAACACAATTTGAACACAAATAAGAAATGGAAGACGACTTGGAATCCATTGCAACACAAAAATCAGACTCAAAATATTGACCGAAATTATCGATCGATAAAAGAGAAGAAAAGTTCACAGAATATATAAGTTAGCGCTGTTTTGAACTCTTAAAATATTGAGGTTCTGACACATACTTTGAGATCAACCGTAAGAGCAAACAGAGAGTGAAGAATAAAAATGTGATGTTTTTCCAAAAATATATATTTCATTAAATCTAAAATTTATGTAATGATTGCATACCGGGTAGACCTGAAAATATATCAATTCTATTAATTCTCTATATTTTCCAATATTAGTAAATTGAAAAATATATATACCTGTCATTCCTGGAACTCCCTGTTCAATATAAAAGATACAAGAATTTCTATTAGTATTTCACAGAATTTATAAATTTTTATTAAATATTTCGATAAAAAATATTTGATACCTGTGCTCCTCTTTCGCCTTTAATTCCATGAATACCTGCAAAATTGATTTTTGTTAGAAACTGACAACTTTTTGAATATATGACGGAAATGACAGAAATAAAAACGATATTTTCAGTGATAAAGACATCAAAACTCTAAATATAAACTGAATTATTGATAGAATTAAATGATTTTTTTGTAAAAAATTATTTCATTTTATAATCTGTTTTTTGGGGTTTCAAACAAAAAGGAAATAGTCTTTTGAGTCTATTTGTATAAACAGTCCGTAATATTATTTTGTTATAAAGTGATATATAATTACTTTCGTTTTTTCAATAGAATTATTGTTTAGAAGTGAATAAAAGATTCTCTTCACTGAAGCAAAATGGGAACAGAATAGGATTTCGTATTAAATTTCTTTTTTATCCATTACCTCTTTAATGATCAATCGGTGTCTCAGAACACAATATTGGATAATATTTAGTAAAATCTCAACAAAAAATAAGTTATTAATTGGAATCTTTTGAATAAAAACATTTCTTCTTAAATAATGTTATTTTCAGAATATCTTTAGATTTATTTAAGAATTTGTTGTAATTTATTCAGAATTGAGAATTCATAACACGTTTTCAAAGATTAGTGAATTGAAAGACAAATTTTTAGATCAAAAGAAAATTTAAATGAACGCAACTTTTTGTTTAATCAAATTAAATATTTGTTTCGTCAAATTAGAAATCTTCTGGAAATTTGAGTCAAATAATGTTGTATTTGATTTAAAGATAAAACATCTCTTTTCTATTCAAATTGGGTTATATTTATACTCATTAACAGACATTTCAGGTGTTATTTCATTTATTTTATACACAATACCTTTATTTAGGAGTAAATAGACTTTTTGAGAGACATTAATACCTTATTATTTATTAAATCGATCAAACGTTTGTTTTTTAATTTAAACCGGACAAACTTTTTACTGTTTGTTGATCTCAATACTACCTAACTTTGTTTGGCCAAAATCAGAGCTGCCAAGCTCTTCCACTTCAGGGGGATCGAGTGGGCCAATTTGCCAATCGATTGAATGGCCAAAATTGGCCGCGGTGACAGAGGTACATTCCTCAATATAAACCATGTTCAACTCATTAGAAATTTACGATTAATTTTTGTTTTAATAGCTCAAAAAAGTTCAAGATTTCTTGGCCCTTTTACTTGGTTAGATTTTTTGAAATGATTAATATTTAATAGTTTTTATAATTAGCTTTAAAACTATGATCTAATCTAATATTAATTAATTTAAATTAAATAATAAATCTATAGTTTTGATGACTGGAATTAAAAGGAGTAATTAAATGAGTGCTCACTTTTTTCTGATCAAAATATTTGATTAGACTATCAATAAATGATTTCCAAATGTTTAACAGTAAGTCTCATACTTTTTTCTTAAAATAGTTATTTTTAATTTAAAGTTGACTTGTTAATACCATAAGGAATAACTTTATCTAAAATTAAATATTAAGTAAAGAGAATTTTTTGATTTTAATGATTGCATTAAATAGAATTTCTGGGATTTATTTAAAATTTTCATTTTGATTGAGTTTTTATTTCTCTACTGACAAGACTTGAAAAATAATTTAAAATGAAAAATAGAGTTCACTCTTATATTTTAAAAATCATTTTAAAACTTTTGAATAATTTTATATTAGAATTTAATTTAGAATTCAATTTAATCGATAGAATTCAAAGAATTGGACAAAAACTTATCGCTCGGAATGTGTTTGAATACAGAGTTTATTTACCATCAGAGGGGAAGTGGTTGTCGCATATCTATAACATTGAGTTATTGATCCAAAACGTGACTCTCGGATACAATTATAATCCAAGCATTCAGATAAGAGACAACTTTTTTATAGTAAATATTCTGCAAACTATGAGATGTTTTATAGAAGCTTTAAAAACATAGTGAGTCATAGCAGTAATGGCCAAGGTCGGCCGCGACAGGGGGTCCCAAAAATTTTTTACAGGCCCTGTCTTGTATAAGAGGGACAGTAAAATGGCCGACTTTTTGAAAAATGCGGTATTTTCTGCTAAATTCAGTTATTTTCAGTTAAATTCGGTTAATTTCGGCTTAATTTTGTTTAAATTCAGTTCCCGAAGCCTCGGGACCAGCTCCAGACAATTTGCCGCCGCGCTTCGCC
>LBFM01013935.1:5259-16400 GCA_000988765.1 Achipteria coleoptrata | reverse complement strand
GCTTTTGTTTTTTGCAAAAACATTAAAACAATTTCTCCTAAATGTAGATAACCTTCATTTGAATGAATCATTTTTATTAAAAAATATTTCCATCAAATTAATTGATGTTTTGATTTATGGAAAACTATGTGTTATTTAATCTGAATTTTTTTTGTTTGATTCATAAAAGTTTATTATTTTTGCCATTTTATCATCAAATAAATCGAAGAAATGTTTCTTCAAATGAATGCAATCTTTAGTTTACCTCAAATTGAAATGTTTTTAATGCCATCTCAATAAGAGATGTGTATATTAACATAAATTAAAAACAAAACTTCAATTGAATGATGATTCAATTTTCTACAATATATGGGTTAAAGTGTTTGCTTCCAGTATTGAATCTTTTAATAAATAATTATGACATAAATAAAGAAATATTTTTATATTTAAAACATAAAGTTATAAAAAGAAATGACATAAATATATAATTAAATAAAATATTTCGATGAACAGAACGAATTCAAAGCTCCGAGTAATTAATATTTGATTGTCATTCCAGCAAATTATTGTTAATGTCATCTATTATTGAATTTATCATTTAAATGACATTCATTTTAAGAAATATGTAGTTATCTTAAGATTAAAATTCAAAGTTTAGTCATTTGAAGCCCACATTTTCTCAAATATAATCAGTTGTCATAACTATAATTATTATCTCTTTTTTGTTATATTTTCTCAAATACTCTCTTATACTTCAGATTATGTTTTAAGAGAATAAAAAAATAGCAGTAAATTATTGTATTATATATTTTATTGAAGCAAAAAATACTTATTTTGTTTGATGTTATGGCAAAATATGAAACAGGAAATTGTTTTTTTTCAAAGAGAATTGTTTCTAAATTATTTCAATGGAATTGACATTTAAATGACATCAAACATAAAATTGATAAACTTTTAAATGGATTAATAAATATCAAGTTTGAAATATGAGACAATTTAACTATCATTTGACTGACATTTACTACGAATAAATAGTGAATTTTTGGGATAAACTTTTATTTAAATAAACTTTTATTTACAAACGGAATATTCAGAGCCTATGACTCATTGCCTTCACAACACATACTCACAAACTTTTTCCGTCACATAACCTAATGCTACAAATTCTTGCTTTCAATGTCTATGAAATCATAGCTTAATATTAGAAATTTAAGGGAATATTACTGAACGCCTACACTATTCTTCCATAAATGCAATATTAGACAAAAAATTCTTGACTTTGAATTTCATTTTTCAAATTTAATTTAGAGATATCTTGGTAATTCTTTGAAAATAGAATCAACAAATTATAGAATATTCTAATTTTAATGAATTTAATTTAAATTTTATATAATTTAAGAGTTAAACAAAAGAATATTAATTTTAATTAGATTTTGAATTGTGTTTTAAATGAACAAGGTATTAAATTTGATTTAAAAGAATAGAAATATCATTAAATTATTGTTAAGTTTATAATTATTTTTTGAAAACAATTTTAAAATATATAATAATTCAGACCTTATTCTCAAGTTCTCCACAAAGGAGTTCATTGAGACCTCGTCGAGAAGGACGGCATCTCCGACGCCGACTTCAGAGAGTCTGTGAGCCATTTAGTGTTGGATTCGTTGAGATATTTGTCGATTAAAACTAATATTCCGTTTGGAAAAAGTTTTCACAATTTAAGTCTTATTCAAAATATTGTTCTGTTTTTAAAACAAATATCAAAACACTTGAAAATAACGACAGTTTTCTATGACATCAAAAGTATTGAAAATATTTTTTGTTCAAAACTTGAAACTGAAATGAATATCTCCTCCGTTAAGGCAACGGATATTTAGAAAAATTGAGTGGAAGGCAGATGTTGTCAGCGCTGGTTGTTATAGTGCTGTGGCATAACTGCGATAGAGGTATGCCTTCAACTCATTCCAACTCAAGCCATAACTTTTCTGATAAACTCATAGATTGCATAACAGCGCAGAGAAAAGCACTTAATGGGAGTAAACCAAACTTTCATTAGTTTGAGAACTATTAAACATTTAGCAGTGGTTTGACTTCTATTCAAAAAAGAACTCGTTTTGAATGAAAATAAATTCAAAATTTAGAAAATTTTATTCTTTAATTATGTCTCAAAGTTTGAGTTAATCTGATGTTAAGTTTTATCACTCAATGTATTGATAGAATCTCTGATTAACTTTTTTCTTGGATAATATTATTTAATTATTTGTTTTAAAATTTGAAATACAAGTCTTTGAGTTTATTTAAACTAAAATACTTCACATAAATCTCTCACTTTTCTCATTAATTTGTTATCAACTCATAAATAATTTTTGTTTGCTTTAGATTTTCAATCTTTCAATAAAAAAGATATTATTTTTAGTGAAATTTTTAGTGAATTTCCAACTTTTAGAAAGTGTTGATTAAGTTTTGTTTTTAAGTCAATATCAAAATTAAAATCATCCTTGCACTTTAATGACAAATGAACTTTAATCCAATGATTTATCAAACTTACACAGGATTTTCTTTATAAGAAAATTCTAGGAGACATTCAATTTTACAATTTTCACTGATATTTCTCTGCGGGATATAAGTTATACATAAAAAAGTATTTCTTGAGATCTGGTTCTTAAGGTATTGACTTTAGAATCGCTTAAATTTATTCGAATGACTTCAAGAAATAGCAAATGACCTGAAAAACGGTTTCCATTATTTTGTTTTTATATTCTTTCTTTAATTAAATAGATTTTGACATTAAATCATAAATTTAATCGATTTGATTAACAAATCGATAAAATGATTTCTAAAAATATATAATTTTCATAAAAATAAGTCATTTATATAAAAATGGAAATCTTTTCGTAAAATTTTGTAATAAATATTTTTTGTTTTAGTCTTTGAAAATCAGTTTCTTTGCAGTCAATACATTAAATATCGATATAATAAATGTGTTTTCAATAGAATTGAATAGAAGTTTGAAATTTTGAAATCAAAAGTGATTTTCCTTAAAACTTAGTTTTCTTTTTTGATTTTTGAGGACAAACAGTCAAATGATGTCTTCTGTATCGTTGACTCTCTGGTAGCTCTGGAACTGCTATTCGATGAGACATTTCTGACTGACTTTTGTTTTTCAGTAAAATATCCAATCATTTGATCGCAAATTTGACGAATAGTTTTGAAATTTTCGATTGTTTTCACACACGAATCAAATCTTTCTGATTGACACTCATTTGTCAAATGGTTTGGAATCGTTTCCATTGGAGACAGACTTGAGTTCGAAGAGTTTGATGTCCTCCTCTTTCTGCGGGAACTTTGATTGATATGACTGTCGTCTCCGGTCGAGTAATTGTCAGTTATTGGTGTAGTTTGAGTGGAAGTGCAAACGGACTTCTCTTTTGGTTGTCTTTTCTCGCAATCAAATGACTTCTTGTTTTTGTCTTCCAATGATTTCTTATAATTTTGAATAATTATTGTTTTATTAAACTAAAGGGAAACCCAACAAACCTGAGCCGAATAATTCCTTTGATGTCTATATCCTCTGATATGTTCTATAAAATTGAAAGGTCTGAGTCCCGAACACTTACATAAACCACAAGAAAAGACATCGGTTTCCGTTTCTTTTATGTATTTCAAACCTAAA
The DNA here is from genome assembly GCA_000988765.1 of Achipteria coleoptrata. Lineage (NCBI taxonomy): Eukaryota > Metazoa > Arthropoda > Arachnida > Sarcoptiformes > Achipteriidae > Achipteria > Achipteria coleoptrata. Next base: position 12,748 of record LBFM01013935.1, on the reverse strand, counting down.
TATAATTAAAGTTGTGGTCAGAGTCTGATTCAAAATGAATTAAATGCAAACCGATTATCGGTTCTTTGCATTTGAAACGTTTGAACAAACGTTGAAATTGATTGCAATCATCGAATGGTTTCAATGGTTTCAATCGATCCCTTTCTTTAGGATTCTTATCATTCAAAACGGTTTTCTTAAAATTAATTGAAATTCATATTAAACTCAAACAATTAAAGGATTTCCTTAAAAGTACAGATTTGTGTGGCTCTCCATTCAAATGATTGGAATAATCTAATGAAGAGCTGAACATTTGGTGACACTTTTGACAAAACAAATCATTTGTCGATTTGACTAAATTTGTGTTAATTTTGTCGTTTAGTCGAAAATCTTTGATCATTGGATTCGGCGAATCAAACGGATCCTCAATTCGGAGTCTTTTGTGACTTTTAGTGGTTTCCACTGAATTATTAAATCGTTTCACAGATTGTCTCGAATCGAATCTCGAGTTTTGATGAAAATCATGTCTTAATTCGGGTCTCAAAATAGTTTTATTGGATTCAACCCTTGAATTATGAATTTCTATGGCTTTCAACAAATAAAGTTTGGCTTAAATTTATGTTTAAATCAATACATTTAGAAAATACCGATCTGTTTCTCGGCATTGGATGTAATGGGAGGCCGAAAGTTATTATCTTTGCGTCGATTGTGTCGATAATCCGAAGAATACCAATGAGTGTCGTCGACATAACGACCACTTCGAGAACGATAAACAGTTTTACGATTCATTTGTTTGGGATATTAAACCAGAATCTGATCACAAAAATAGACATTAATTTAAACAAATATTAAAAGAGAAATCAATTAACTGTTGAGTTAAGGGTTTGATTCAAATTCTGTACAGTTTTTGTGTCAATCATTTTGGATAATGTATTGAATTCATGAATACATTGAATGCATTGAATGCGCGCTTTTGAATGCATTGAAGGCATTCAAAGCCATTAACCACTCATTCCTTTCATTCGTTTTAAAAGTTTTTAAATCAAATCATTTGAAATGGATTTGAATACTAATCTTCTGAAGAGAAACGCAGAATCTTACGAACAAATGAGTCAATTGAATAGTAAAGACATTTTTGGGGTCAAATATAAGCCAACGGGAGATACCTTTGCTTTAAGAAAGACTAATCTTAAAGAATATTCTGATTTAGAGTTATTTGAAAACGAAAGTAATTTAATGAATCGATTGAAACATAAAAATCTGATGCCATTTATCACAAGTTTTATAACAAACTGTGAGTTGTGGACAGTAATGCCTTTCGCAGAATTCCAATCATTGGCCGATTTGTCGACACCCTATGGTTTTTCTGAAAAAGCGATTGCTTTGGCGATGAAAGATGTGTTAGAAGGGGTTCAGTATTTACACAACAACTGTATTATCCATCACTCAATCCGTTCCTCTCATATTCTGTTGTTTGGATCACTTGAAACTGAATTTCGTTGTATTCTTTCGGGCCTTAAATATGCGATAAACACCATAAGAAAGGGTCAAATCGTGACTCCAGTATTTGATTATCCGGTGAGAACCGAACAAAACCTAAATTGGTTGGCACCTGAAGTCCTCGAACAAAATCTGATGGGATATGACTTCAAAGCAGACATTTATAGCATTGGTATTACATGTTGTGAGTTAAGTAACGGTACCATTCCTTTCGGAGTGACAGAACCGGCGGATATTTTGCTCAAAAAACTTAATGGAGAATTCCCGGAACCCCTCGACTGTAATTCAAAGGATTTAAAACAAATAATTGAAACGGAATTAGAAGAGTTAATCGAAAACCTCACCGAAGATATGAAAGTCATTACTCGTCAGAAATATCAGACGTATCTCAAAAGAGAACTGAGTAAACATTTCAAGGAATTCACGGTTACCTCCTGTTTACATATAGAACCGGATAAACGACTCAATTCTCTACAACTTTTGGAACACCCTTTCATCAAAAAATATGAAAATTTGGACAAAACTAATGTTTTCATTGAATCGATTCGTAAGAATATACCGCCGAAAGAGATAACAAAATTCATTTAAAATCAATTTTGTTTTCACATTATTTTTAAATAAAACATTTTTTGTATCAAATATTGGAAACAAATTTATTTTATTTTATAAATAAACTTAATTTTTGATTAAATAACTGTACATAAAATGATTATAACATAAATCGGTGACAAAATGATTAAAAAAACATTAATTTCTTCTTTTCCTGACTCTGGATATTCTCCAAGAATTTGGTTCTTCATATTTGTTATAAAGTGGTTCCAAACGCAGTTGTTTTTTATGTTTACTCAGTTTGGAGGGATCGGCAAACTTGAAGAAAGTGGGCGCGAATTCCACTAACCATTTGGGGTCTATTGTAGTCACTTCTCTCATATATTCTTTAGTTGTGAGCACCAGTTCGTGGTATACCACCCATTCTGGCTGTCGGTTAAAAAGAGAACTCGAAGGATGGATATAAACCACTTGGGAATCAACGAGAGTTCTGTACCCCTCCTGTGGATCCTTTTTGGCCGCATTCCTGAAAAATCCGCTGCAAATTGCTTTCTGAACGCGCGCTGTATTTTTAGCACACGAAACGACATCCAATTTGTGTCTATCCATAATTCCGAGTAATTGTTTCCTTACGTCCTGTGCTCTCTTAAGGGTACGAATTTGCACAAAGTTTTCATAACACCACGGATTTGAAAACTTATTATTTTTCCAGGAGTTATAAACAGCGAGGAGTGTGAGGTGATCCCCTTCCAATTGGTTAAACTTAGCCTTCTTCTGGTCAGCCAAAGCCTGTTTGTCTTTTGGACGATAGAACACGTTTTGAACGGAAAGCATAGAAACAATGGTCAGTATTTCGTCACTACAGCCGAGATTCACAGACATTATCAACATTTTGCAGAGTCTGGGCTCGAGTGGAAACTCAGCCATTCGTCGACCCAATCGGGTAAGTAATCCCTCGTCGTCTAAAGCACTCAAAGAGTGCAACTGTTCCAAAGCCATAATTAGTGTTTCAGTTGGCGGGGCGTCCATAAAGTCAAAGGACAACAAATCATTGATTCCCATTGCTTTCAATTGGAGAACAGTTTCGGCTAAATTAGTTCTCTGTATTTCTGGGACGGGAGTCGTCAACATCTCATCCCTATAGGCTCTCTCTGTGTATAAACGATATGTCTTTCCAGGACCGGTACGGCCCGCACGACCAGCTCTTTGTTTTGCCTGTGCCTGAGATATAGGGGTTACTATAAGAGAGTCCATTCCTGTCTTAGAATTATAGACATTCTGTTTGACAAATCCGGGATCGACCACATAATAGATGCCATCAATTGTTAACGAAGTCTCTGCTATATTAGTTGCGATCACAACTTTACGAGAGCCGGGAGGAGTGGGCTCAAAGATACGGGTCTGCATTTCACTGGGGAGTGCAGAATAGACGGGAAGAATAATAAGTTCGGGAACCTCTGGACCTAAAGTTTTCATTCTTTCATAAAGTATTTCACAGGCGGTGTCTATCTCTTCCTGACCCGTCAGAAATAGGAGTACATCTCCGGGCGGTTCTGTTAAATGGATTTGCATTACAGTTATGAGCGAAGCGTCCAAATAATCGGTTTCGGGTTCTTTTGTGTACAATATTTCGACGGGAAATGTTCGGCCGGGAATCGTGAATATCGGCGCCTCAAAGAAGTACTGCGAAAACTTTACCGCATCTAAAGTGGCAGAAGTGACGATCAGTTTCATATCCGGTCTCTTTTTGACGGTATTCTTCAATAGACCGAAGAGTACGTCTGTACTGATAGTGCGTTCGTGTGCTTCGTCTAACATAATCACAGAGTACTGCTTCATATCCGGATCAATCAGACATTCCCTCAAAAGCATTCCGTCTGTCATGTATTTGATGATAGTCTCAGGACTGGTGCAGTCCTCAAAACGGATGGTATACCCAACCTCTTGTCCGAGACGACAACCATACTCTTCGGCTACTCTTTTTGCGACAGACATCGCGGCCACTCTTCGAGGTTGAGTGCAACCAATTTTTCCGCGAGCAGTATATCCCGATTCAGCCAAATATTGTGTAATTTGAGTGGTCTTTCCGGAACCGGTCTCTCCGATGACAATAAGTATTTGGTTATCGAATACGGCTCTCACTAATTGGTCTTTGAATGTATATATGGGTAAACTCATGCGCTGTTCTATTAAAGTCATTTGGGTTTTCTTTCCATAGGAAGCCTTCGCCCCTCCAGTGATGTGTTTTTTCCATTCGGGCACATCTTGAGTACCGGCACCAACACCTCTCATGTTAGCGGCGAGGGGACGGGTTTCTGTATCGGGCATTGGGTCGATCCAATTTTTATTTAGATTAGAGGGAACGCCATCCATCTCTGCCTCTCTTTGTTGTTGTTTGAGTTCACGCCTTTCCTTAGAGAGGGCCGACTGCATCATTGCTGACTGTGCTAACGAACCGTCCGGATTCTTGACAATTCTCACTGGACTCAAGTCCATGAGGTTAGCCCTTCCATGACCTTTAAGGAAGGCGGGGTCGTCCTCTACTAATTCAATTTCAATGTCCTCGTCGTCATCGTCTTCTTCTTTAGGGAGAAGACCACTCACTTCATCAAACTCTGGCAGTTGAGACCTGTCCAACACATTTGCGGCCATCATTTGTTTGAGTTCCCATTTTTCAGGAGAAGATATTCTTTGAATAATACGTCTCCGACTCTCAACGTCTTCGTCGTCGGGTTTTTGCATTCCGGCCAATGGAAGGGTTAGCGGTCGGTCCGGATTTCGAGCGCTTAAAGTGTCGTCGGTATTATCTTTTCGATCGCGTGAAGGATTCAGGTCTTCACCCGTTTCCTGATCGACATCTTTAATGGAAAGACTAGTCTTTTGTCCGGTGAATGAAAGGACTTTAACTCTAACGCGTTGTCCTCTTTGGACGACTTCATTCACATTATTAACTCTTCCCTCACTTCTTAATTGTGAGATATGTACCAAACCCTCCCATCTTTTGCTCAACCCTTCCATTTGTACAAAACATCCGAATTGCATAATATTAGTCACTTTCCCCTCATATATATCTTCCACAACAGGTTCTGCGGGAAGTTTTTTCCGTTCCCTTTCCCTTTCCTCTCTCCTGTGTTTATAGTCGCGTTCATGACTTCGACTTCGCTCTCGACGTCTCTCTCTGTCTCTCGAATCGCTTCTATTTCTTCTTCGGTGTCGATTGCGATCATTACTTCGATCTCGACTTTTGTCGTGACTTCTTTCACGACTTCTTCTACTTCTTGAGCTCTTATGCCTGTCTCTACTCCTACTCCTTCTTCTAGAGCTTTGTTTATCTTTTTCTTTCTTATCTTCATTTTTGTCACTTTTTGACTCTTTTTTCAAATCATTGACACCTTTTGGTGCCAAAGACTCCAAGAGAGCCATTGCATCGAAGGCTATCTTCTGATCGGAATTAACTTCTTCTTCCGTTTCTTTATTTTGATTGGCATCGGATTCAAGCATTAATCTTACGTTTGGATCGTTAGGTATTGCGAGGAAGGGATACAACACTTTCTTCATTTGAATATCGTTTTTATCCACAGATTTGCTGTCATTTTCTTTTTCGTTGTCTTTATTCAGATTATTGTTCTTCGGTTTCATGTGTTGAATGATTCGCAACAGATTTGCTATAAAAGAGTCATTAAATTGGGCGCCATTTTGGTGAAGAACTTCTTTGAATGAGTCAAATGTGTTGTTCACTTCAGACAATTTTATTATGAATTCTGCCATATCTTTATCATTGAATCCCAAGTGATTCTCCAGTTCTGTGCAGATCTTCGACACCAAAGATAGCTCTTGAAGTTTAGATAATTCATCCATTTTTTGGATAAATTTTTATTTAATTAATTAAATCTCTTTTTAAATCATTTAATAATTTATTTTCAAAACAAAAATCATTCAAAAATAAATTTATTGTATTAAATGATTCATAAATTTCGTCAAAATAATACTTTTTTAGATCTATTAAGTTTTAAGACAATTTCTTAATGATCAAATTAACAAGTATAATTCAGTTCAGATTTTATTCAAATAGGTTGATTTAATTTTGATAGATTATTTAAATTTGTGGTAATATTTTATTTTCAATTAAAATAAAAATAAAAAACAAGTTTAACGTAATTTCTGTATTGAATGGCAAACATTTCAGCCATACTTTTCGTGTGCTTTTCGTTTTCGTTTTAACTGATCTCCGGTTTGATTGCAGACAATTAACGGTAAATCGATTGCAGAATTAGATCAAAACGATGTCGAAAGTGGTTGAAAATAAAGGAAAAGTGTTTGCAGCTGAAGAAGAAGAGGAAGATTTGGTGGACCCGCAAACAGTTCTACGCGAAGAATGTAATCAAAAGCACTGTAAGGGATACGACACTAAACTCCAAGAATGTAACTCTCGGGTCAGCGGCCGAACCCAAACAAGTGAGACCTGTATGGAAGAGATCATTGATTTGATGCATTGTGTGGACCATTGTGTGTCTCAGACCCTCTTCTCTAAACTTAAATAAATTCAAATTTCACTCAAATTTATTGTTAATTTAGTCTTAATTTTTCGGTAATTTGTGGTCAAATTATTAGTAATTCCGATGAATTGTAGTCCACTTAATGTTAAAATTATAATTTGAAACGTTTAGCAATTAATAAATTATAAATATTATTGAAAAACATTTTTTATACATTTATTTAATTCAATTTTTAGATAACCTTTTTTCAGTGGGAAACCACTCGGGAAAGGGGTCTCTCAAATAAATACCTTCTTTTAGAGGGATTATTGAGTCGTTTCAGAATTGAATAATTAATTTTTATATAAAACTTATTCCTAATTAATATTTGTTTTGATTTCAATGCAAATGACAACACATTTACTTACAGTGATGTCAAACACAGATAATATGAAGACATATGCGGTGATTCCTGCGGCTGGAAGTGGACATCGATTTGACGAATCAGATTCTTTGCCCAAACAATACTCTACTGTTTGTGATAAACCATTAATTTATCACACAATCAATTCCTTTCTGAGGTATTTCCTAATTTATTAGTCTCTGAGAATATCAAAAACACAATTAAAAACTCATTTAATAATTGAGTTCTTATTTTATTAAGAATTGAATGGATCGACAAAATAATTATTGTTTCGGATTCAGTGAATCAACATTTGATGAAACAAATAATTGATTCAATTAGTCATCAAAATAGGATTGAAATAGTAATCGGAAGCACTTCAAGACACAGATCTATTGCTAAAGGGATTGAATCGATTGGTCTGAATAATTGGCCGCAACCCGACATCATTGTTGTACACGACGGGGCGCGACCTTTTCTCGAAGAACATATACTCAAACAATTGGTTTCTTCTGCTCTTAAATACGGAGTAATTAATTATACACTAAAACCTCTATTACCGAACAAAGGACGGGTTGAGATC
>LBFM01013925.1:28373-38963 GCA_000988765.1 Achipteria coleoptrata | reverse complement strand
AAGTGGTCAGTCATCTCCACATAACTCGCGACACATTACCCCTAATTTTAATTATTATTGATTACAGTTATTGTGTTTGATTGGAGAGGCGTTCTCTGAAGAGAGTGATCAGGTCTGTGGCGCTGTTATCAACATTAGGGGCAAAATGGATAAAATCTCGGTTTGGACTAACGATTCCCGCAATTCTCAGGCAATCATTAATATCGGGTATTATTTTGTTATTATTTTATTTAATTCTATAAACTTTTCAATTCTTGATATAAATTATAAAATTTTAGAAAAATATTAAAACAGAGGACTGGATATAAACAGATGATCTCTTATGAGGCACACATCGATACCATCCAAAAACAAGGATCTATTGCCAAACACATGCACTCTCTATAAATAGACTTTAGTTTAATATCGATTTGTTTTTTACTGAATTTAGTTTAGATTTAAAATATTTATAAAAACAAAAGTCTATTGAAATTAATTCTAAATATCTTTCGACACATTTTGACAAAAATATGTTTTTGTTTCTATTGTTAATTCATTTAAAGACATTCATTAAGTCATTAGACTTTAATATATTTCAAATGATTTTTTCAAAATATTCATCAAAACTATTCCTTTAATTAAAAAAAGTTTCAGAAAATCTTAAACTAATATTAAATTTTCGCTAATTTAATGGAAAATATAAATTCAATAAATTGTTGATATTTTTGGCATTTATTCCCATTTTTCAAATTGTTTTTAGCATTAATTGTGGGATAAAAAGCTATTCCGTTCCCAAAATTAATTGATTACTTAAACCTTTGTTTTAAAAAAGAATTAAAATCTTAAGTAAAACAAATGATAATATTTTTATTTTATATACAAAACAATTGTCGAATAAATAATTTGAAAATCAAAACAAATTTTGTTTAGTAATAGTTTGGAAAAGAGTTCAGAAGAGACCCACTTTTTTCTTGAGTTCTATTTGTTTCCATTTGGGTATTGACTGAAATTCTTTGTATGAAACGCCAAAAACTTGTTGAAAGTCAGTGTTTGACAAATAGAGCTAAAAATGTCAGTTTATGTCAAATAATTTAACAAAATATTAACAGTAAGGGGTGTCACCTCTTTTTTGGACGGTTCCACGTCTTGTGGCAAAAGAATCGCGTCTTTTATTCGCAACTTTTCGATCGGATATTTATTAACGGATTCAAAATCAACGCAATTATTATTATTAATGAGGTTTGCATTCAGTACTTTAATATTTTGTGTATTTCCCTCTTTTAAAGCACTCATAATTTGGTCATAATTTTTATTCTTCTATTAAAGAAACCGTAATTAAAGTTAGAATTATTTGAAATAACAATAAATTTTATATTCAAATAATTTTTTCAAAACAAAAAATGTTTGTTTTAATAGATTTCCAAATAACTCCTGTTTTGACCGAATTTCGGACATTAATAATAAGAAATCCCCGAATAAATAGTTCCGATAAATAGTTCCGATTAATAAATTAATTACATATTTTTGATAAATAAAACAACTTTTCTGAAGATCAGAGTTTAAGAGTCAATTCGGAAAACATTTGTTCAGTGCTTACATTCCAAAGGTTTTTATTCCAAACCCCAAAAAATCCGATGAAATTAATGGGTTCATAGAATTGTTTAATTATAACAATAGGCGTATCCACATCTCTACCGCTCGGATCGGTTTTGATGTATTCTTGTGCTGATTCCAGAGCCAACTTCTGTTCGTCTTTATTAGACAATTGGCCGATCCATATGAAGAGTGCGTCCCACGCGTCTGATAATACATTGGTTTACAAACAAATTATATTCAGCTTTAGAGACATTACCTAAAATCATAACATCGTCTTCAATAAGGTCTGACTGATCGAAGTTAGGTATTTCCTCAATAGTGAACCTTCCCTTAGCATTACTGCATTGAAAAAGTCGTGGCGAATGCGGATCGTCTGATGTCTGCAATTTCTTATCAGAAGAATACTCTTCTTTACCTCCGATTGCATCCCAAAAGTCGTCCTTTTCCTGTCCTTCAGAAACGAGAAGAACTTCTTTATCTTTTTGTTTGGAAGCAATAGTTTTAGACATTTCTCTTTCGTCTCCAAGACTTCCCTAAACCGAAGGTAATTAGACAGGGATTCAATTGCTTCCAAATGGTTAATACCTTTCCCGCCCAAACAAACACTTTATCCGAAGTCAACAAAACAAAGACATCATTAGAGTTGAGAGAAGAAGCCCTACACTCGACCTGAACTGCTTTGGTATTATAAGGCGACGTTCCTCTGATTTGCAACAGAAGAGTATCATTAGATTGTCCGTCATTTGAGGTATTGTTGAAACCACTGGCAAACCCTCCCCTATAGATAATCATTTCTCCACCAAATATAGCCATAAAATGTGGCGGTTCTTTGCCCTCAACTACTCTAACCTGAACTCCTTTACCAGAAAACATATTATTGTCAAAGTCAACGGTCTTCATGGCAGCTGTTCCGCGTTCATCAACAGAAGATTCTGATCCGAGCCAATAGTAGATAATAATATTACCCGAACCGTATTTATAGATAATTACATACGAATCGCCGGAAAAGAATTTTCCGAAATCTTCTTTTGGCACTTCTATTGCATCAAAATTTTTGATACGAAACACTTGTTTAGTGCCCTTCCCGTCGTCAACCATTTGTGTTTCGGCAGCCATCGCGTGATTCTCGTGAAGAATAGACGGATCAAACTTCTGATAATTAATTTTTGCAATTTTCCCGACGTTATGAGTACTTCCAAATCCATTCGATTGATTTGAATCCTTCCAGGATTTGAATAAATTCTTGAATTCAATCGGTTCTCCGCCATCGATAACTCGGGTGACTCTAGTGTGTTCCGGATAACCTTTCTTTTTGATAAATCCCTGTGCATTTCTCATTGATTCTGTTCTTTCTTTGGGTGAGGCCTTCTTCCCGACCCAAACCCAAATTCCGGTCGAATTATTGTCGACAATAAATGAATCCTAAAAATGATTTATTTTAATAATTTTTAAAAAATATGAGTCAAACAAACCATAGGATTGAGATCTTTCTGTTCTAAAGGACCGCTTTTCACTTTTGCTACTTTGAGGGTCTGGTCTTCATCTGAACACCGATAGAGTAATACTTCTGATCTCTGAGTTATTTCAAGTGTCGAATCGTTTGTGATTTCTTCATGACTTTTGACTTTCTTTTGATTGATTGGCAAATATTTATCAAAGAATTGTCTTTCGGTGTCATTCAATTGGGATTCATTTCCCTCCTCTACGATCACAACTGCTTTACATTCGGGTAAGTGTTCGGACTTAAGCTGTTGTCCAACTTTGATGGCTTGTATTTTCTCCATATTATTAGCGAAACGACCCGTCCATAAAAATATATAATCACAGGCATCCAAAATGAAGACATCCCCATCGTTTAGTTGATTCCAATCTATTTCAGACAACTATTCATATAATTAAAGAATTAGTTTCAATAATAGTCTCTCTTTATTTGATTACTTCTCTGACGACAGGAGATCTCTTGCCCTTCACCTGATAAAGACTGGGTTTCAAAGTTAAGTCAACTCTATTGAAACCGCTTTCAATGCCTCCCTTAAGAATTCTAATTTTTAAAAATAGTTGGAATCACTTTTCTAATAATAAATAATAATAAAAGTCCTTCAATAAGAAAGTTAAGAATGAAATAAAACTAGATTATTGTTGACATTGAAAGACATTGGTTTGTATTTAGTGAGCACTTACCTCATCCCATTCCTGAAGTATGATAGAAATCTCTTTGATTCGTGACCTAACGATTTGAAATTATTATTATTTTATTGTTTAATGAATTTATTTATGGCAGACATTAAAAAAAATATATTACTAATGATTCATAAAAAATATTTATAATAAGTATTGCAATTGAAAGTGTAATTCTGACCTTGAATCTCCCTGTGCTGGACTGGAGTTCCTCCGAGATAGTCATCTAATTCGACTGACTTATAGGCGGCAATCCCTGCCTCATCCTGTGATGTCTCAGATCCGAGCCAAAAGTGAATGTGAATATCTAGCCCTCCCTTCACTTCTTTAGGAGTGAGCGTAGAATCTGCCCTTTCTTTTCCATCGGATGCCTTTCATTTGCATTAAATAAAGTTTTTATAAAATTTTTTTAATTAATAGGAAGACATACAGCGACGACAATATACGAGTCTCCACTATAAAACTGACCATACTTCTCTCGAGGAATTGCAACCACTTTTAGTTTCTGTAAATCACAGCAAAAGTAATGACTAATTCATTGATAAACTGATTTGAATTTCAGTACAGATTATAAAAAATAAATATTTTCGAAACCATATATTTTCTGTTAACAGTTTTATTCAAAAAGCCTTTTATTTATTTATTTAATCATTTGATTAGAAATTATAATTACACTGTCCATGAACTTTAATAGCTAGCTAAGTTTTTTGTTGAGCAACAAAAATAATTATTTTGAATATGATGAGCATGGTATTTTCAAATTTGAAGCACTTTAATGATTTAATATTCTTTGAGATAATTTAATTGAGAAAATGATAATAATTGTGATTAATTCATATAATGACAAAACATATAATCAAAACTCATTTTATATTTATTTATTTAAAACTATTTTAATGACTATTTTTGGAACACAATTCAATTATAATTAAAGTAAAATTTTTCTGAATAAAAATTATAATAAATTATTATTTATATATCTCTAATGTTAAACATATTGCGGAGAAATTTAATGACTTTTGAATTATTAGATTTGTATTATTTTAAGAGTAAAGAGAATAATAGACTTTTACCTCAATTCTCCAAATCAAAAAGAAAGTTGAATTCTGTGGTATCACTTTAAAAGCCGGATCCAATGCTGAAGACATGTTTTTCCTTCTTTAATATAACTGCTAAACACTTGAGAGGAGTAATAAAATTGAAGACTAAAAAATTAATTTGAGGTTTAAATGAGAGAGAGATCTATAGCGACATTATCTCAAATATTACTGTAAAATACAGTGAAATCAACTCAAATATAAACACAAACATAAAAAAATTAAGGGGAGTATAGCTTTCTATTGTGTCAGACAAGTTTTGATGCAAAACTCGAGTGGATAGCCTTGTTGTCGATTGGCGGACAGGTCCGGAAGGATATCGGTTTATATGTGTTGAAGCGATAGGGCTATGGAGTAGAGCCGGTTTTCTCATTTCTTTCTTCGTAAGGCAGTAATATATTGACAGGAAAAGGGATGCCTTCCTTTACTTTCGTTTTTAATTCCATAAAAATTGTTTCCATATTTTACACACAAATATTTTTTCAATAGATTTGGATGTTTTCCATCAAATTTTAAGTAAAACAAAATAATTATAATTAATAAATACCCTGGTTATTGATTTGAAGCTCGAAAAATAATTTTAATGATATTGTAGCTTGATAATTTGAAGGATAATTTAAAGATTATTGATTAGATGTATAAATGAATTAATTTAATTGTTTTAACTGAATAAAAGTTAATAAAAGATCGATAATATTCTTCTGATAAGAGTTTGGGACCAAAAGTAAATAAGTTTATTATTCATTGGATAATCAATAGATAACTTGAATACAAATTATTCAGATGTCGTATATTTCAATCATTGAATGTATTGAATAAATACAGAAAAGTTGAAAATACAGTGAATGCCGAATGACATTCAATTTGGAAATGATTTGCAGAATATTTCAGTTATTTTTGAAATATTTTGGAAAATAAAACAAATATTCAATTTTATAAAATATCAATATTCTAACGGTTCGAATAGGTTATAATATTATCAAGATATATTTTGATAAATATTTAGATATTTTATTTTTTGTATTTTGAAATTTAAACTAAGTTTTGATGTTTACAAAAATAATTTTAATTATTCTGAATTTAATTACAATTAGTTTTATTGATAGAATATGGCCCTGAAATTTACATTTGAAATTATTTTCAAGTCCTTCAACTAATTAAACATCAGATTATGTCTGAAACTAATTATGTTTAAACATATTTACCAATTGATTCACAAAAAACATTTGATAATTGAAAAACAATTTTCAACATCACATCATATAAACTGAATTTCTAAGAATAAATCGTTTAAAAAATTAATTAAATTGACATAAAAACTAATTGACATAAAAACAGTTAAAATTGTCGCTTCTAATCAGTAAGCAATTAAATTTTTATTTTTATCAATTTAAAGACCTTGCTTATTATTCATTTTTGTAATGGTTTAAAAAACAATTCCAAATGAATCATAAGTCAACGAAAAGCACTTTCATTAAGGAGTTTCTCCACATTTTTAAAAACCCGAAAAACAGGAACTAATTTATCAGAATATGAATCAATCCCAGGAAGACTGTGCTCAACAATTTGATTTTTAGGTCAGCCATACATATATTTACTAAAATACACAAAAAAATAGTTAAGCATTACTTTCATTTTCTTTGGCCCAAACACTTGATTCTTACTTTGCAATGGATTTGACTATAGTTTCAACAGTTTTAGTGATTATATTATTTTTAATGATTTTTTCTGTATTTATGGTTCGCTTGTATTTACGAATGACGTGCGGAATATGTAAGAGTGAAACAGATTTGACCGGAAAGGTTGTGCTCATCACTGGGGGTAATACAGGTATTGGCAAAGAATTAGTCAAAGATTTGGCCAAAAGAAATGCCAAAATAATCCTCGCCTGTCGTTCCCTCGAGAGAGGAAAGGAAGCCGTCACTGATATTATAGAGTCGACGGGAAATACTAATATTTATGTTAAAAAGTGTGACATCAGTTCATTACAATCCGTGAGAATGTTTTGTGAAGAGATTCTCGACTCTGAGGACAGATTGGATGTAGTGATCTGTTTTGCTGGTTCTGGTGCTCCCTTTGGTCGCCATTTAACAGAAGACGGCATTGAATTGCAATTTGCGACCAACCATTTGGGACACTTTCTTTTGGTTAATTTATTACTGGATTTAATTAAATCGACTCAAAATTCTCGAATAGTAATCACTTCCTCTTCGGCTCATTTATTGGGTTCTTTGGATCTGTCGAATATGATTAGTTTCGACCGTTATATCACTCATCCATTCTTCACATATTGTAACACAAAATTAGCGAATGTTATGTTTATGAAAGAATTGAGTGAAAGACTGGTCGATACTGGAGTAACAGTGAATGCATTGCACCCTGGTACTATTTATACCAATGGCATTCGATATAATAAGATTTGGTATATCAAAGGATTACTAATATTTCTGTCTTTTTTATATAACAAGAGCTTAGAAGAAGGCGCACAAACACTAATCTATCTGTCAGTCTCTGAAGAAGTCCAAGGAATAAGTGGACAGTACTTTACTGATTGTAAAAGAGCTAAATATAATCCTTTAGTCGATGACACATCCCTAAGGAATGAATTGTGGAAAACAAGCGCTCAATTGTGTGACACACAATTTACCAAGACTCATTTGTATAATAATTAACACCATTCTTGTAAATATGTATTTATTTTTATTTAAAACAATAAATTTTATTTTGTTTTCAAATCTTATGTTTCATTCATTGAGTATATATTTAATTAATTACTAGTAATAAGTGTTTGGCATTAAATTAAATCAATAATAGAATTGTGTTTAATACTAATTATTTAAGTTCACAAAAATTCCTTTAATTAATACAAAATCAATGAAATTTTCAATGATTTTGTACTAAAATATATTATTAATTACATCAGAAGAATAATTCTTTAACTTTCAATTCTGTGATATTTGTGTTAAACAAAAAGTTAAAAAATACTTTGCAAGTTGTATCTGACACAATTTACAAATAATAATTCAACAATAAAACTATAAAATAAATTCATTGTAAGTCCTCAATTATTTGAGGAGAGTCTAAATTGATGTTAATCTCAGATTTTATTTATTTATGTTAAAAAATTTATTGATAAGAATCATTAGTTACAAGATTTAAATCACTTTAAAATACACTTGTAAACTGTATTTTAAAATAATTGACATAAAATAATCAGTTTGTCGATGAATTTAATCACATATTTCTAATACTGAATGAATAATAAGAATAATTCATAAAATATTATAACCATTTAAAGAAAAATAACAATCAGATAATTTATTCAACATTTAAGGAATAAAAGTGTTTCACTCAAATCCTTTAGTATTTAACATAAATATTAAATAAAATCTTCATTAAAATACAAAAAGAGATGATCTTATGAAAAGACAAACCATAAACTTCATGATATATTATACTTCCAAAAGAAACGGGTAGACTCCAAATACATGTATAATTCGACCATTAAATCGATATCAATATTGTCTTCATTTAAAGTCTGGTGATTACTATTTATGAATAAATTTTCCAGAATTAAAAGAAAATCCATTGAATATCAATAACAGAACTTAACATTTAAGTCATTTTACAAAAACATATTTTCAAATGAAATGTTTTGTTAATATTTAAGAAACTCAATGTAAAGGATTGAATGCAATATTTTGTGAACTGACCCGAACTCTCTAAACTTTTACTCTGATTTCGAATTCAAGTATATCAAAGGGTCAGTACTTTCCATCTTTTTTGCATATCAATGATTATCAACCATTTTTATGTCATTCTAATAGATTAGTTGCTAATCATTAGTTCGAAGTTGTATTAAATTTAAATTGATCTTGCTAAAACTTTTATTAAAATACATTCAATTAAGAGAGTATTTTTCAATAATCATAATTTGTATATTTAATTGAGTGTTAGAAAAATGTAGAAAATTGACTACATTTAGCTAATATTTTGATTATTTATTTATATAAAATATTAAAATATGTATGCTAATCTACCACGATGTAATGTGAGTCAGCATTTTTAAAGTTTGATATTAATGCTGAAAATATAGTCTTTTGAATCTCTTTTGTTAAGTGAAAGTTGACCTCAAAATAGTGTAAATACGGAAATGATTTGGTTTAGACTACAATTTAGAATTCGTCGACATTTTTGAAAATATAAACAGGATTTTCAACTTTTACTACAAGTCTGTAGTGGACCACAATTTTTTAAACTTGAAAATGAGTTCACATAGAAATGATTGAATGATTGAATGTTCAAATGAATCTTAAAAAGTAGTCTATGTTTTTGACCATCTTTTAATCTAGGACTACGCAACCAGGTCTAGTTGCTATAATACAACCGGGTGCTATAATAGTGTATTGCCGGAGACAGATTAAAATTTCAGGGCTGAGTAAAAAATGTTCTAAGAAAGTAATTCTTAATATTGAATATTTGAGTGAATATCAAAATTATTTTAATTGAAAGAAAGTAAACTATTCCTGACATTTATAAAAATTTATTAATAACTTTAGAAACACATTAATAAAAGTTTATTTATTTTAATTCAAAAAAGAATTCATATTTATTTCAAATATATTCGCATTAATTATCGATATAATAAAAATTATCATTAATTAATAGTTTATTTTCTATTAATTGAAATAATTATGACAATGACTCAAACATTCAATATTGACAGTAATGGTCAAGCTAACCCTGTCTTATTTTGATCACCCAGCTCTATTTTAATCTGATATTTGAGCAAAGTTCGCTAGAAAATTTTGATAAATTGCTTGCTCTTTACCCACTACTAGTTAATAACTTATTAGAGATGAATACATTCCTAACAAATGACAACTATTTTGTGATTATAATTACTTAACTTTCGGTTTTCAGAGGATTTATTCATTTTCTCACTAAAATTCAATTCAATTGAGAACTCAATTCATTAATTAATTAATGAATACATTCTGAGATCCAAATGCTTTCATTGAAAATAGTTTCTCTTAAACTTTAGTTGATTTGAAGAGTAAATGTAAGACTGTTTTAATTTGAATTAATTTATTCTAAGTTCAATCAGTGATGCCTAAGGTTAGGGAAATAAAATCATTTTTGTAAGACGTTTCCAAACTTTGTTTAATACAGTATATCCCGTATATTGGCGGTGCCCCAAATGTCTTATCCTTAAATCAGGTTTTAGCTTATTAACGGGTAAATTACATGTAGATTGAGCATTTGGTTCAGCACAAACCCCCTGCTTATATTAGGTTTTTGCTTAAATCCGAGTCACTTATTGCCGGCATATATTGTATTGTTCTTATACATAGAGGACACACAAAGAATAAATAACCAGCTCATTACTAACTCATTATTCATTAACTTAGAGCTCATTACTAGATTACAATATAATTTTAAAAATAATTTTAAACTACAAAAATTTAGCACGATATTTTTGATTAGAATTTCCCTCATAAAAGTCATGCAATGTACAGTGAAGGGATTTACATTCGCACACCACCAATTCTATAACATATTTATAAAAACTACCAAGCCTAACTTTTAAAATTTTACTAATAACTTGTAAACAATGTATAAGAACAAGATTAATCTAACTACAGATGGCCACAGTAAAACCTGCCCGTAGTAGGGAGAGGAGTCTCAAAATTTTTTACAGGGGGGAGGGGTATATGGAAGGGTAAAATAGAGAATATTT
>LBFM01013925.1:4242-20606 GCA_000988765.1 Achipteria coleoptrata | reverse complement strand
TAGAAATCAAAAAATTCAAAATCAAATGTAATTATATCCGAATACAATTACATCACTTCTAAGAAAACGACATATAATTAGAAAGGGCAAATCACTAAAATGAATAAACAGCAATAATTAACAACAGGGAATAAAAAACTCGGGGTTTATACTGTAATTATTATTTTATTATTCTATTCGTTAAAAAGTTTTAATCATTTAAGTATTATTTGAGTGTAAAACTCATACATAAGTATTGCAAAAATGTTTTTAATTATTAATAATTTATTATTAAACTGAATATAAGTGAGGAAAACATTTGAGTAAAAAATAAATAATAGTATTTAATATAATTTAATTTAATAGTATTCTATAATTTTATGTTAAAATTAAAAAGTTTTTAATACAATACAAGTCTTATTAAGTAATAGAATTAATTAAAAAATACTATAATTAATTGATTTTTTCAATAAAATTATTATCAGTCGGTTTTAATGACAAAATTATTCCGGTCTTTCACTTCAAACGCCTCATTCCAATACTTAATTGTATATATAAGTCAATTTTGTTACTAATTGTTTAATACCCTGATTGTAGTACTTCTCAAAGCTTTACTGAATTACAATTTAAACTCAAAGATAACCATTAAATAAATGTTCGTTCAATTAATTTGAAATAACTTCCATTTGATTGACTAATAGTTAGCCAAACAATCATTATTTGATTGATGCCTTTGAGTGACACAAAACTATTGGAATTATTTGATTATTTTTGAACTTTATTTGCATTCAATTGAATTTAAATTCATTTCTTGTTTTTTATTGCACTAAAAATTGTTTAAATATTTGATTTCAAAAAACGAATAAAATGTAAATTTAAAGTTATTGTCGAAAGTGTTTTGAATAATAAATAACTATTAATTGAATAGAATTAATGTGTTCTCAAATCGTTGAGACTCTAAATCATTACTAATAAATAGATTATTTAGAATTCATTCTCATTTATATCAATAAATACTAAATAAAAGTTCAAATCTTATTAAAAATTAAATGTCAGTAATTGAGGAGAAAAACAGATTTATTATCACTTTTGAGAATGAGTTGAATAATCGTTTGAAAAATGACTACAATCCTAATGCCATTAAATTCTATCAAATGTTTAGAATTGCATTAAATCCTAAAATTCTTATTCAAATTATTTGAGCAGAATTTGAATCCCAAAAGTGAGATAAGATTAGAAAATGGAATGCAATTAAGTTATTAATTAAGTTATTAATCAATATTTTCGGTTATTATTGTAAAAAACATTTATCTAAAAAGTCTTCAATTAATTTATAGCTCAGTCGAGAGCTTAGATCTATTGATTTGATTGTGTGCTGTATTGCTATTGTCCTCGATATTAATTGTGCACTGATTTTGACTATCAATCGATTGTTGTTGTGTTTGATTCGGTATATTTGATGGTCGCGGAGAAGGCAAAGGACTGATTACGTTCTCAGTGGATGCTGTGTTCCAACTGTTCCGCGACGGCTTAAATGGCGAGACATCTCTGGATGAGGTGAGACTCTGGATTGTTAATGAGTTCTTCAAAACACTGTCATCAG
Source organism: Achipteria coleoptrata (assembly GCA_000988765.1). Classification (NCBI taxonomy): domain Eukaryota; kingdom Metazoa; phylum Arthropoda; class Arachnida; order Sarcoptiformes; family Achipteriidae; genus Achipteria; species Achipteria coleoptrata. The sequence goes on along the minus strand of LBFM01013925.1, from coordinate 19,024 downwards.
AAATGCTTTCGTTGTCGATATCTATTCGCGAACAATGACTTATTCCGGTTAAGAAACGTATTCTTTCTTCGTGTGAAGAACTTAAGATTCAAATTCAATTCAATTAAACGCATGAATCAAATTTCTATAAGAATCTAACCTGGATGAGTATCCAGAATTGGGCGGAGGAGAGCCAGAGTCAGTGTTGGCCCATTTGCATAAGAGGTCATCCAAAAGGAATCTTTCAGTTTGTGTCCCAGAATTTGTTTGATTTAAATGTTTGCTAACATTTATATTGGATGTAATGAGAGGTCGACTCTCTTTGAGCTGAACTGATAAAGGGTTACATAAGTTATTAGAAATAATTTGTGGTATTGTCTTATTAGGCATAGAATCGAAGGACTGAACCGAAGTATTTTGAGACTCGTTTTGGACAGCATTTTCTCCGTTAAAATTATACATTCTTTGCATTATAAACATCATTGTCTTCATATCAGCGCTCAGTTTATCGATATCTTGAGTCAGAACAGACATCTTTGAGTCGAGTTCGGCAACACTTGTTTGAGTCATTTTCAAGTGATCCTTCACATCCAGACTCTCTGCTGACGACACCGAAGATGACATACGAATATTTTTAATGAAATTAATTCTAGGAGTGATGTGAGTCCTCCTATTGTTAAGAATCGGCATATTTTCGGCGTTTGTTTTTGATTCCCACAATCCGTGACTATTGAAAGCAATATTAGACGGAGCGGGCGGTGACTGAGGGGGAGATCCAGAGTCATCGCTATCGTCTCTATTTTCATGTTCGTCGTCCTCTTCGTCTTCATTGTTCTCGTCGTCCTCTGAAATAGAGGGCAGAGTGAGTGAATGGGCCGCATGAATGCCCGGTTCTAATTCTATTTCATAGCCTTCTCTTAAATTGAAAGTCAAGTCGTGAATGATTTCAGTGCAAAACGTTTCACAGAATTCCTGATATAGTTTAAGCACTTCTAACAGTCCCGGCACATGAATACTCTTTAGATCACAATATGTCAGAGCTTTGACATCACTGCTTGATTTGATGACACTGTCTATTATTAGATTTGATGGTATATCACAGCCAACCAGATCTCCTTTGCCGAGAATGGCGACCACCATATTGTTTTGTAGGACTTCCATCGAGCCGTTACAGACCAGGTATATGTTAGTGAGAGCGTCACCTTTATGTAAGAGGTACTCTTCGGGCGCACAGAAATTACTTTTAATGTGTAGAGACAATAATTTGAGGAAACCCTGGGGAGCCGTCTCGAAGATTGGAAGTGACAATATTTCTCTGTGAAGATGTAATGACACGTCACATCTCAACTCATCCGGGAATTCACGTAAAATCTATAAAACAATATCTTTTTATTACTTTGTTTTCATCTTTTCATAAATTATTAATAGAATAGTGAATGAAATATAATTACTATTAAAGTATATATTTATCGGAAGTTATTCACAGAATAACATATTTTTATCTAATAATTACTAAAAAGCAATTTTACTCGATAATTATTGTCATTAATTATTATTATTATTATTATTATGTGTCAAAATTCATGGAATGTCTACAACTAATATAGTACTTAACCAGACTTTTGACATATTCTTAATTTTGTTATATGAATGCAATTCTGAATGAATTCGACTGAAAATAACAATTATTTAATTGAATAAAATTAAACGACAGTAGACTTCCTTAACCATTATTTTCCTCGTTTTTCAAATAAGTTATCTCTTTATTCTTTAAAAGAAATATTATATTTATTGAATTATTTATTTTAGAACTTTTGAAGTGATTTCTATCAAATAAAATATATTAATTTTAAAAGAATTTAATCTAAAATATAAGTTTAGAAAATTTGAAAATTTATTTTTATTAAATATTTTGAAATAAATTTTTTTAATGTATAAAATGTGGTAATGATCTCAAATACTTTGTCTTTTAATGTGATTATATTTTTTGCTGGAAAGCATAAAAACAAATGTTGTTCCTATTTGTTAATATCGAAATCAAATTCAAAGGAAACCCATTTTGATATTTGCATTTTGAATAAAATATTTAAGAATTAAAGCCAAAGGGGATAACCATTGAAGTGAAGTCTTAATAATAAATTATTTTAAGTGCGATCATAGCTATTGAAAAGGGTTGGAATACTGACTTCATTGTGATCGATGCCATTATTGAGAGACCAGGTCGTTTGGAAATAGTCTGACATTCGTTGTCGCAATTGTTTTGGGATTTGATGTAATTTAAAAAAATCTTTCAAATCTCTAAGTTTTGTCTGATATTGAGAACGTCTCGCATACATTCGTTGTATAATTGCCGTTACATTACCTTAAATATCAATTTTATTAATTAATTGTAAAAATAATTTACTGAATAATTAAAACAAACCGAAGACAACCGCATGCATAAGGGCTCCGATCAGCATAATTAAAATGGAAAACACTTTTTCCACTTCAGTATTGGCCGAAACGTTTCCAAAGCCGACACTCGTCAGACTAGAAGTTGTAAAATATAGGGCTGTTATGTACGATGAGAATTCAGTGAGATTTTGAATGGATCCGTTGCCTCCAAGTTTAAGACTCAGTTGTGGTAACCATCCTTTGTTTCAATTAATAAAATTAATTTCTATTCATTTAAATAGAATTTTTATAACAGATTTGAAAGATTATGTAAATTCTGAGTTCATCCCCACTTCACCCCCACTTCACCTGACATTCATTACTCTCCACCGCAGTAATGGCTAAGCGCGGCGGCAAATTTTGTGGGACCTGATCCCGAGTTTGGAACTAAATTTAAGCTAAATTAAGCCGAAAATATGGCAATTTACCCCTTGAAAAATATTTAGGGACTCCCCTTGTTGAGGCCGAGCTTGGCCTTAACTTCTCCACCACTAATAAAAATTTTAATTGAAAAGGTGTTGTCGTTCTAATATTTGTTGTTAAATGTTTGTCCTCTTATATTAATTTTGTGATTCATTTAAAATGGTTATTCAAATAAATGGTACTACCAAGATTATGTATCATTTTTACTGGTTAACTCAGTCAGGTTCTTATAAACTTCATATTATCTCTCAGATTATTCATTATTTCCAAGAAAACAGATTTGAATATTTCCTTTGCTTTAAACACAAGACTATATCAGCGAATATTTTATTCTTACAAAAAATTCAAAATTTTTTATTCAAATATATTAACTCTAAGAAAAGTCAATTTGAATATTCCGTACCCATTCTCTGAGCTGTGATTTTGTATTTGTATTCAATAAATCACAAAATTTTCTCATATATTATTAGATTAGTGTTATTTGTTTTCTTTTTTCTGCTGTTTATCTCAGAATTCAAAGCATTTTTTATGAGAAATATTTTTGATTTAATGTTTTTAGTTTTTTAAAAATCTAAGAATTTAAAGAACTTAATTTCTCAACACTTTTTTTCTTAATACTAATAATAAATGTATCTAGAAAAAAAGTAAAAATAAGTACCAAGTATAATAGTTTATTTAAATGCAGGTATTGTGGGGTAAATAACATTTAACTACTTATATAATGTTTAAAATCTTTTTATTTGGGTTTTATTTATTTTTCATTCATATAATAATGGGATAAAAGACTGAATGTTTTGCTAAAAGTGAGGATATTTACCGACATCCCATTCGGAATATAGATTCTTGGTAAGCATCTCCTCGACGGCAATGACATACCAAATACAGGCCAACCAATGAGCCAACAGAGAGAATGATAGCATAAGTAGTGTTAAAATGATGTAACTGTACCTGAATTTGGATCAAATATCGATTTTAACAAAAAGCTCTTTATATTAATAAAATTCGTTTCAAATACTCATTCAAATTCAGATTTTAAGTAAGTTTTAGCACATCTTATACTCTATTAATTCTATTCCTATTCTGTGTTTTAATGAATAAAAAGAACGTATAATAAAAAAGAAAGAAAGAAATGATTAAATGAAATGAAATGGATGAAATGGATAAATGTCATTTCTTACATTATCTTTTATGTACATATAGTTGTCTCCAATTAATATAATTGAATTTAGTCTAAAATTTAACATGCTCAAATGAGTAATAAATGATAAATTAATAAAATAATATAATTTATTCGTCGAATCATTGGTGTGAACATTATTTTGTTCTTTTAAAACATTTATTGAAAATCCACATTGATCATTTCAATTTTAGAGGCATAATCAAGTTAACATTTTAATTACAACATAAAATTATCTAATTATTTGAAGTGTGACCACAAAATATAGGCCTAAATTGCAAAATAATATGTTGAGTATAAGTCAAAGCAGATATTTATAGATATATTTGATATAATGCTTTTTGTATGGCTTTCAGTGATTTCAATGAATAGATCTTTTGATAAAAATCTGCAATTAGTCGACGAAACAGAAAGAAATTGTCTGATATCTACTTTTCGTGTTGTTATGGATTTTTATGATGAAACCAAAGTTTGGATAAAGTTTTGATTTTCAGATAATCATTAGTAATGATTCATTACAAACGATGGCAATGAGTTAAGTCTGGCCTCAAAGTTATTAAGTCCATAACAACTGAACGTAAGCTTAAGTTTACTTTTTATTTTGTTTAATCATTTGTATCCCAACTCCACAACAATTAAATTCTGAACATCTGTTTAGTTATATTCAGTTTTCAGTTTTGTTAAGTTTGTTATAAGTTTGTGAGTCCTTCAGTTTTTCTACTAATACATCAACTTTTATATTATTTCCTGAGTGTTATGCTTCCTCCGAGTGCTACAAAACATATCTTCTGGCGATTAAATAGAGTTTTGCTATCATTCAAACATTAGAACAGGAATTCACTTATAGATTATGTTCGGCTCAAATGAAAATTCAATTTTGAAAATATTGTTTGTTTTTGTCTCAATGATTATTTTTAAAGTTATTTTATCAGAAAAATATACTTTTATTTAATTTTCTTATATTAAGGAATGGGAGGTATTCTGTATAGAATTTCAAACAAAAAAGAAAACAAAATTAATTTGTGATAAATGATGTAAACGTAATGTAAATGTAGCATGTTTGTTCTGTTAGTGCTGTTAATCTTGTAAATGAACTGTAAATCAAATCATTAATATTCTGTGGATTATTTCAGCGAGATATAACCATGTAAATTAAAAGCAATAATTCTGCATGATCATTGATCATTGATGATCTTTAATCGGTTAAATATCAATATAACTCTTTTAATAACTGTTTTAATTGAATAAAACAGAATTAATAGATTTATTTATTCGCCAAACAATTGCTTAAACCCTTTGTGGGCGTAAACTTCATATGAAAATAAATGTTCGATAAACTGAGCGTCAATTAAGTATTTATCATAAGGTCAATGGTTTTTTTGATTGGGTTCCTCAATGTGTTCCTCAAATTGAAAAGCGAGACAACTCTTAAGAGTACTTCCGGTTAAATTATTTTGTCCATCACTTTAACCTTAAGTGATAATCGATTTCAATGAAAAATTTGTTACTTCTGTTTCAACGAATCAGAGATATCATTGAATTCAGTGTTGAATCAAATAATATATGGTTAACGACCTCTCACTTAACTCAGAATGGGTTGGAATGGAGTGGAATAGAATGACAAGAAATGGTATTCTCTTTAAATGAGTTAACAGAAGACATAATTTGTTTGAGAGTAGATCTGTTCAACAAAACTATTAAACGAAACTAAATTTTGATACTAAAGAGAGTAAATATTATGATTTGTTTAACCTAATTATTTTAATTAAGTAACCAAGCTTATTTTCTATTTTAAATCCTTTAATTGATATTTTGTTGAATAAATTCTTGAAAACAATTTTAGATCATTAATGTTGTGTCAGATTATATCCATTATTGAGATAACCCTTATTTTGAATTTTACTGATTCTGCAAACACTGGAAATCATAATTAAAATCAAAAGAAAAGTATAAATCATTTTACTAAAGAGATTAATCTACAGAGCAATCGACTAATGAATTGAAGGCTATTCTCGGTTAAATTTCATTCAAAATAGACTTTTCTCTGTTTTTGATAGAAAACAATTAGTTTATTCTGAGCTGAAATTATTTTGATTCTACATTTTATACGATTAATGCGTTTAAAATATTTGGTTTGAGAGACATTGAAGAATAGTTGAGTGAATTGTAGTGTTTTTTATTTATATATAGGAATTAAAAGTATTTATGTAACTAAACAGAGGAATGTAAAGGAATGGAAGACCTGTAAGAGCTGAGGACAAACAAATTCTATATTAGAAACTATTAGCCAAAGCCTACTTTAAGCGATATATAAACTTATCTTTGATGTCTACAAAAACGTTTTATGGAATAAATAAGAATTAGATTAAGTGTTTGGTTAAAGTGTAGGAACACCTGTTATATTAGAATTAATGAGTCCTACAAAATATACTTGAATTTTAGTATTTGTTGAGTGGAAGCACTTAATTGTCTCAATACTAATACTAATATACAATTAAACATTTCATCAGAATATATAGAAAGTATAGAATCAGATTTGAGCACAGAATAAGATTTGTGTCTGAAAACAAGAATAAATTGAAATAAAATGAAACATTTTTCATAGATTCAAAATGAAAATAGAGCTGTCAGTCATCAAAGTATATGAAGAAAATATTAGATAATACGGAAAAATTGGTGAATATGTTTAGGATTTGATAAGAATTTGAAACGAGATTTTCTATTCATTCGTAATAATAATAATAATATTTTATGTTATGTTAAATAAATTCAAAATAATATTATTTTAATATAAAAAGAAGAAAAAGAGAGTAAAACACTTACTGAGAATATCGATCCATTTTTTGTAAGAGTCGGGCCAATCTTAATAATCTTGTCAATTTTAGTAAATGTATTAATGGCGTAATCTTATTATCGCATATAATGATAGAGTTTGAGAATATTTTAGAGAATTAATGCATAAAATAATTGTTTAATATTGTTATGTCTTATCACTTACTCTACTATAAAGATTTGCCGCATACAGAATATCGAAAGGAAGGGCTGCCAAAAGGTCAACAATAAACCAACCCCGCAAATAGTGTTTTGCTATCGATTTAGATTTGGCCACAACTTCGCCCTTTTTGTTTACAAATGTTGTCCGAAAGTTGAGAATAATGTCTGTACGGGTATTAAACACAGAATTAGATTTGTTTTATCGATATTGTAATGCAATAAATTTTCAACTTAAGAGTTGTCTCATTGAAAACTATTGAACGATCCATAAGTCAATAAAACTAAATCTTGATCTTTCCTTTACAACAAATGTTATATTTAATGCTTTCTCTCTTAAAAGCGATACGATTCCCAAATGCAAAATAAATTGGATATTAAAATGAACTAGTTTGAATGAACTAGTTCTAGTTCTGCCAATTTAAATCATTTCAAGGAAAACATTGTCTATTCTTTGAAATTTTATTTGAATGTAAAATAGAGTTATATTTTGTGTGAATCCCTTACCGATAATGAATACAATTTCTACTCCAATGTCAGTGATTATAGTATTGGTTCTGTCGGGCATATCGTCCTCTTTGATTCGTCTGAAAGCGGCGCTGTAGGGAACAATTATTGCCACATAAAAGGTAGCAATGAGTATAAGCCAGTCCCAACATGTCTTGAATATTCCGTAATGCGAGAGAACAAGACGTGACTTTTTAAAAGCTGCAGTTTTATACTCAGGCAGTGCTGTCGAATGTAATATATTCTAAAATATTAAAGAATTCAAAACTTAAATAACGGCTAAAAAGTGTATAAATTTGTTAAAACGATTACATTATTGAGTTTGAGTTTAGACTTTACGGTAACACTTCTTCTGTAGTGTCCCGACAACTGATAGAGCACTGCTCGGCTTCTTCTTCGCTGATAGTTATTGGCCGGAAGACAGCCCTCGTTTTCCAGAGGACTGTTTGCATCGACATCAGAGTCGTCCATATCATACGAATCTTTGGTCTCGTCTTCCATTTCCGCCATTTTTGTTCGTGTGATGTCTTTATGTGAGGCCAGAAAGAGGACGACTTCATGCTTCTCATTCTTGATGGGAACGATATCTAATAAACACCAGAAAGGACTGCCTGAATAGCATTCCAAACACAAACATATAAAGCAAACAATAAATAAATTTTACTTCTTTTCAATTAGGATTCAGTCAATACTACCGTTTCTTTTGTAGAAAATCACTTCAATTTTCAGTTCACTTTTGTTATCCAAAGCGTCTTCTATTTGTTTTTTATGCTCAGGAAGAGTGTCGTCCCCAAAGAGGAAAGTGCAAGCACATCCTTTTTGCATGATTTGTGCCCTCGCGAACCCAGTCAACTCACAAAAGCCATCAGAGCAGTAAACAATGGGAAAAAGATTAGGCACCTGTGCGTTGCCCAACACGAAATTGCTATCTGTTCCAAACATTTTGTAATATTTTATTATTTAATTATATATCAATTAAATTGATTTATCTTTAATTAACTAATAATTGTTTTATTGTGTCATTAAAACAAAAATTCATTAATTATTGACTGAATAACTATCCCTAAAATTGTCGATTAATTGATCATGAGCACTTTCATTTATATAACAATAAGCATTCTGTATATTTAGAATTTGCATGAAATTAATTAAAACATAAAAACATTCCAAATACTCATCAAAATAAATATTTAAATTATATTCAATCAAATGATTCAAAAATAAAACTCTTATGAATAATAAATTGTGAAAAACAATAATTTTAATCCAGACTTCGACTCCAAGGGGGGATCAAGGGGGAATATCCAAAGTTTTAGTCACAAATCCTAGGGGCAAATAGATAAGGGAACAATGGTGACCGGAAATCCAAGATGGCGGCACCGGAAGTTGCTATTTAGAAGAAGAAGAATAATAGCATATGGCGCTTTTCCGGGTTAAATACAGTTTAAATTTTTAATTTAGGTTTAAATTAGCCTAAAGGACATATAAAACAGGAAAACAACAAAAATGGTCGATAAAATAGCGGAAAAATGGCCGCGGTAATGAAGAACATTCAGTCTGCTGCTTTCAAAATTTTTAGAGACACATGGAAATGGTTTCCCCCCTTAGCGATGTCTGTTTTAATCCAATCAAAGTTTTTGCAAACTCTGATAAATTTTCGCTAAGAATAAATTTGTCGGTTTTTATTGGCTTTTGGGCCAATCCTTGTAAGGATGTACACAAAAAAGTGTGTTAAATATAGTAGAAGTTATTTTGTGTTTTTGTTGGTATTTTTGTGATTAATTTCTCGGATCAAAAAGAGTTATCAGAAAACCTGACTTCAGATTAAATTCTTTTATTAAACGGATGACAAAATTCTTGTTTACATAACAAAGAAAATCAATCAAACTGTTGGGTCAGCGATATTTCAAATAAGATTATATCATTGCTTGTCTCATAAAATGAACAAACTTAACTTGATAAACAACCAAATGTTATCAATGTTGAGAATAGTAAACCTTTTAGCCTTACTAGGTAACATTCTTAATCGAAAGTACACGAAAATTTTCAAATTAACCTTGCTTAAGTTGTTATAATCATTAGAATAAGAATATGATTTCATAAGTTCGTATGACACTTTTGACCATGTTTATTTCCGTAAATTTTAATTATGATTTTTGTTAGAAAAGAAATATATCGCACTCATCAGTTAAAATTCATTTTATAACAAAACTATTTTTTAGTATAACAATTTATTTGAAATGTGAACTTGCTTAATTTTAGTACTATTGAGTTTAGACTTTAGTCATTCAAATATTAATGTTGAATTTTTATCTTTGAAAACCAATAAAATCTTTCTTTTCTAACTAAAATCATAATTAAAATTTACGGAAATAAACATGGTCAAAAGCAAGGTTAATTTGAAAATGTTCGTGTTCTTTCGATTAAGGATGATACCTAGTTAGCTTTAACTTTAGATTTCAAAATCTTAATTATTGTTATCATTTATTTTTGATTTAGAAATGAAGTTTTGACTCATTTTAACCGAAAAATTCAAAAGTTTTAAACAAATGTTTGAATTTTAATATTAATATAAAAATGAAGAAAAGATTTGATATAAATCTAAAAATTTAAAGGAATTATTTTAAAGGAATAACTTATAAGACATACATATTGTCAGACATTATTATTGTTTAATAGAAATTCTGAACAAAATATGTTACAAAACACTCAAATGTTCACATTATTGGAGTCTCTATTTATTTATGTCTTCTAATCGAGCAAAAAAGCGTAGAAGTAATGTGTTATAACTTATAATGATTTTATCAGAGCTTTGCTACTTTCAGACAATGTTTTAGTCAAACACTCAAAAAAACTGTTGTAAATCAAAGCATATTGTGTTGAGAAGAGTACTCCACTAATTGTGAAGTACTGCACACAACCAGAGTTTTGATAATAACAAAAATATTTTAATCAAAATTTGTTTGATTCTGTCTTTTATTGAAATCAAATGAATGGATCACTCATTTCCTTTAAATATCTATAGAGAAATTGTGGTTTCCTTAAGAAATTTCCTCTGAAAATGATATAAACCAAAGTAATTGCCATAAAAAAGTTGAATACTTTGTGTTTAAAAAACTAAATAAAAACTATTAATTAATGTTATAAATCAAAAAAATTGTGCGAAAATAAAGACATTTTTCACAACTTCTTGTTTTTTATGTTCGGATATATTTTTAAAATGAGTTCTTTTATTTAAAAATGAATTTTCTCTGAAATTAAGTGCTTTAGACATAAAACAGTTATATATAAAAAAATGTGTCGATTCTTACAATTAAATATTCATTTTTTATTTGAATTTTGTCATAAATTTTAAATTCTCCCAAAGATTTCTTCTTTTGATACACAAAATGATTGATTTTTTGGCCTATTTTTCCAAATGATAAGAATATAGTTTGTGTGAACACCCTCTGGACATCACTTATTTAATAATATAATATTCCAACCGATACTATAAAGGAAAGTACTGTTTGAATATATTTTACTTTTGCATAAATGAATCCAAGACTCAGAATATTTTAGTGAAAGGGATTGAGTTTTTAAAATCAAATTTTTGTTGAATATTTGGCATTAAATTTAATACATTTGGACTTATCTTAAAACTTGAACTAAAGATTATTGCTTTCAAATGAAAAGTGAATTTAAGTCTTAAAAGTTTTATTTGTTGTGTCGTTCCGTTCGGTATCTTTTAAACTAAAAATCAATGCATTTAATATTTTACAAAAAACAGGAACCGCACAAATCGCTTGCAGAGCACAACATCTCTGGAATTGACTGATAAATGAATTATAAATAAAGAAAATTATCGATTATTTTTTATGGCAATTAATGCATGACTACAATGACGTTAATTGTTCTTGGCAAATAAAATATTTTTCGATTTTTGTTTTATTTCTTCGATTAACACCCGATGTTTCCTAAAAAATGATTGTATCTATCACAAACAGTACGCAAATAAACAATGACCAGTGTGTTTCAAATGATCTATGAGCTAAATGAATCATTTAAAATGATGATCAGATTAATCATATTTGCTTGATTAATTTTATAGAAACAAAAACTTAAATCAATTGATTTAACGAATTTCTATTCTTTTTTTAATAGATTTAAAAAATAAAAATACTTTCACTCAAAATGATAAATGTCTTATAGTTTTCGCAACAAAGAGTTTTTTGAGTTAAAATTGATAGCATTTCTGATATTTTTGGTTCATTAAGTCTATAAAAAAGTATTTGGTTTTCAAATAGAATTTTCTTCTTTTTGTTGAAATCAATGGGTTATCACAAAATTGAATATTTAATTATTTATTGAATTTTAAAATAAATAGGAAAACAATTATTTATTTGTTTCGTATAATTGTTGATCGAAAGTCTGTTTGTTTTATCGATGAAATTAATGATCATTTTTTTGGTAATAAATAACATAATTGAATAGAATGTCTATAGTATTGACCTTACATTTACTCTTTTGAATGCCTGAGCGATTCAACTCATTCAGTGTTTTCTTTACTACAAATTCTTTATTAAACAAATTAAGGGTCTCTGAATTGTTAGGACTCTTAGAGGAACAAAATAGTGGCTATAAAAGTGGCCAAAAAGTCATTTATTAAGTGACCGATTCATTGCGTTTCAAGAGTTTGGCCATTGATTTACACTCAAAGTTTAAATGAATGCCCATTCGTTTGGTTACTATAAAAGTAAAGTTATTAACAATTTAACTTTTTTGTGAAAATGAGTTTTCAATTATAAATTAATTTTTTCATTTAAATTATTTTAAGCCAACAATAGTGAACATATTCTCAACGCTAATCAAAAGGTGTTGGAGTTGTTTACAAAATATTAATTTGAATCGTAAATAATTGAATGCGACATAAGTTAAGAATATTATTGAGTAGATAATACCTCGTCTCAGACCTCACAGAAACTGTCTTAAGAGTTAGTGAATGCTAAAGGAAAAGATCATCACTTTTCTACAAATCATTCCCTTTGCTCTCTAATACAGAAACTATAAAATATTTGTTGTGTTTCCCCAAATGGTCATAACATTTGAGTTTTGATGTTTTTTAAGCTCATTATTCTTCAAAATTCTAGTGTTTTGTTTGCAAATTCACTATTTTTTTTATTAAACAATAAATCCCTTTAAAGAAAATAAAATTTGAATGAAATAAAATGTTATTCATTTGAAAAAATCGTTAGTTTTATAACAAAATTCAATAAATTTATCGAAAGTGTCTTAAATTTTATTAAATGAAATTCAATTTCAAAAATAAATGTTAAGCAAATAAAACAGTAAAAACAGACACAGAAAACATGTTTTGTTTAGAAATTAAATTTAAATTTATTTTAGAACTAATGTTTTTCTCTACAGATTTTGAATTATTTTATTTCCAACTAATTATTCAAACATTTTTCCGATTATTTATGTTTCAATTATAGCTTATATTTAAGAAGAAGTGGGAGGAAATCCAATTTCAAATTCTTTAAATATACTGTTTTTATATTAGTTGGTAAATATTAGCTTGGTCAATGCTCTATTTGATACTCCTTAATGATTTTATAGGAAAATTAATTTAGTGAAGTAAATAAAAAAATTTGAATTATTCATGAGATTAAATATAAAACATTAACAAAAAAGTTAGCATCATGATTTATTATTGTGTATAGTCTACATAATTATCTTGTTCAATATATTAGATTAAAATGATAATTTACCATTATTAATTTGATAGTTTATCATTAATAAAAATAAGAAAAATGTTGTTTTTGTGTAGAAATAAGAAATATTTTTGAAGGAATAAATTGATTACTCACGGGTTCCGTCAAATCGTGTGGCGATTGTATCCAAGAAAGTGTTTTGAGGTGCGAGAAGTCCTCTTCGCGCTGGCATTATATCTGATGAGTTGTGTTATCGTTAAGCATGAAATAGTTGTGCGTTTATATTCTAAGACAAGTATATTGTGTCGACTCAATGACTATTGAACATCATTTGATGCGAGGCTTTGATGACTGCATTTTTGGATTCACTTTCTATTAAAAAAACGCAAAAAACTGTTTAAATAATAAGGCCTTCAATTTTAAATGTGTTTTTCTCTAATGACTATGGATTGCATTAAATCTATGGGATTTTCTTTTAAATCATTAAATACAGCACCCGTTAAGTTTTAGATTGATTTTACAAAGAAATAAGTGTCGATTAGTTTATACCTAAAACCATAGACAATAATAGTGAATGGGTTTAGCATAGAAAGGCTTATAAGAAATATAAGAAAATATTATGGATTTTTGGTAAATAATATATCAATTCTCAAAATTTATTACTCATTATTTTCTTTATCACTTGACTATAATATTTTAAAACTTAAAAATAAGGTATAAATCATGAAAATAATTATAAGCCTTTCAAAGAATATAAAATATAATTAATATTTAGATGATATTCAATATCCAGAACATTATAGCACTAATAATTCAGAAGTATTGGCAAAATTACAAACAATTCAAATCTCAATTCTATTGATAAATTTGATTATTGATTGGGAAAAAGTTGTTTACTTCAAAACTTTTTTTAGGACTAATTTAATTCAATTATTTTAGCGGTTAAAGAATTTTGTCAAAGAAATACCCATTTATTCAATAAGTAGTTCGAATGAAAACACAATAAGAGTAAAAGTAATCAAAATTATAGAAAAGTGTAAATAGAGTGAGCGCTTACCTAAAAAAGCAGAGTCTGATCTTTTAAAAGATTGAAAACAAAGTTTTGAAAAGTTTTTATGAAATTATTTATTTATATTTCTTCCCACAGAAATGATGAGAACTACTTTCAAATAACACATGTGAGACATAACTGTATCTAAAACTCAATTGAAATATTTGTGCGAATAGAGAATCTCTCTTTGGATTGTTGTCAGCACACACACAGTCTTATACTCCACAGCATCTGAAGCGCATCTGAATACCATCTGAACAGTAGTGCGCTTCGCAGTGTCAGAGCACAGCAGAGAAAAATATTACACAATAGTAGCTCCTAAGGAACCCTTACTAAACCTTATCATAATTATGAGATATTTCACCAGAAAAAATCAGAGCTTTTCAAAACTAATGAAGAAAATTGTTCTTTTAATCTATTATCGATTTAATTCCTTATATTAAAATTTATTATTTTTTAAATTTTAAATTGTATTAAACGGATAAATATTCAAAAATATTCTAATATTTAATAATTTATTGAAAAATT
>LBFM01013896.1:262-14240 GCA_000988765.1 Achipteria coleoptrata | reverse complement strand
GGTTTATGAATTAAATATTTTATTATAAATAAAATAGGTTATCGTCGTATTAGTTATCTTTGAACACTTGTTTTTATAACTCAATTAAAATATTGTTGAGATTATAATTATTTAAAAGTATAATTGATTTCAATCTTTAAAATTATAGTCAACTAAAAAGAAAAAGAAAACAGATTTCATACCATATCGTGACTCTTCATTAACATGGCTGCTGAGAGAGAATCTAGGTAATTTTCTTTAAATATTTGTTGAAAATCAATAAAATGTGGGTTATTTAAGGGGGAAATTCCAAGACAGCAATGATAGCGGCTCTGAGTCCAGCGGACATCAATTACGAGGAAACGTTGAGTACATTACGATATGCGGATAGGGCTAAACAAATAGTCTGCAAAGCCGTCATCAATGAAGACGGAAACGCAAAACTTATCCGGGAATTAAAAGATGAAATCAGTCGTCTTAAGTCTCTTTTGAGATCTGAAGGCATTGATTTTATAGAGGATGGCTGTCCCATCTCTGTTCAGGCAGATGTCAAGAGAAGGAGTGGTTCTGTTTCGATGGCCGGCGAGAGTGCTATCGAACAGTTGCAGGAAAGCGAGAAATTGATGTTAGAGTTGAATGAGACCTGGGAGGAAAAACTTAGAAAAACTGAAGCCATTCGTATTCAAAGAGAAGCGGCTCTCGCAGAGATGGGAGTGGCCACCAGAGAGGATGGCGATGCTGTCGGTGTATTCTCTCCCAGCGAAACACCACATTTAGTTAATCTAAATGAAGACCCATTAATGTCTGAGTGTCTTATTTATTACATAAAAGATGGCTTTACAAGACTGGGTCAGTCTAATGCATCCATTCCTCAAGATATTAAGTTAAATGGAACTCATATAACGAGTGAGCACTGCATATTTGAAAATCGCAACGGAAGGGTTACACTCATTCCATGTAAAGAAGCGCTTTGCTTTGTTAATGGAAAACAAGTGGACAGACCTATTGAGTTGAAGACTGGTTCCCGTGTGATTCTGGGTAAATACCACGTATTTCGTTTCCAACACCCGACTCAGGCCCGCGAGAATAGAGACCGTCGTTCGCCGTGTACTGAGACTGCGAGTGGAGCTCTTCAAGCAGTGGACTGGACTTTCGCTCAGATGGAGTTATTAGAGAAACAGGGAATCGATTTGAAGCTCGAAATGCAGCAAAAAATTGTTATCTTAGAAGAACAGTACAAAAGAGAAAAAGAAGAGGCGGATCAGCTCTTCGAAGAACAGCGTAAAAATTATGAGCAGACAATTGAAAGACTCCAAAAACAAGTGAACGAACAGTCGATGACAATGTCTTCATTATATGCGTCCACAATATCTACAGTCAATGATTCAAAGGTATTGGACGACGAAGTCTTTCCTGAAGACTATGTTTGGACTGAGAATCAGATCCAAATCGCTAAGAAAGCGGCGAAAAAATGGAAATATCATCAGTTCACTAGTCTTAGGGATGACTTGTGGGGAAATGCAATCTTCTTGAAAGAGGCGAACGCTATTTCGGTTGAATTAAGAAAGAGAGTTCAGTTTCAGTTCGTTTTGTTAACGGACACCACTTACTCACCCCTTCCCACTGAAATGGTCAATGCTTTTGATGAACTACATTATGAAGAGAATATTGAAGAACGACCCTTTGCCAGGACTGTGGTTGCTGTGGAAGTGACTGATTTGAAGAATGGAGCCACACATTACTGGTCTCTCAACAAATTGAGGTAAATCTAAATGATTTGAATTATTTGAATAATTAATCCAATTGTAGACAAAGAAAATCAATTTTGCGTTCATTTTCTAATAAATAGTTGTCTTAAAGTTTTTGTTAAACAGTTTTTTGAATGTTTTTTAAATTTCAAAAATATATTTAGAATAAACCAAATGAAAGCATAAGCTCCGGATTGACTAAAATAATCTTCGAGTTGTCCTCTTCTTAAGCCAAATCGAAGATCAATTCCTGTATTCTTTGTCTGCAATTCGAGACCAAATATTTCTGAAAAACAATTGTTTGGATTCCGTGCTTCTGTCCCGACAGACACCGTCTGGAGCTTATGCGACAAATTTATTACAACTATTTTATTGAGCCCTCAAATAACGATCATTTATTGCAATGCCTGACAATCGCTGCACAAAAGTTGAGAAGTCCTGTCCTTATTGAAGACAGGTCTATATTGAATTAAATACTCATTTATTTCATCAATTTTTCAGCACAAAAATTACTGTTATTTTTAAAATGTTTAGACAAAGACTGGAATCGATGCGAGAAATGTATAAAAACGAAGAGTGCTCTCCAATATCTCCCACCGAATGCGGTCTAATTGAGTCAACTTCTGGTGGCGATCCTTTCTATGATAGATTTCCCTGGTTTAGACTTATTGGCAGAACATTTGTCTATATATCAAATCTGTTATATCCTATTAGTCTCATACAAAAGGTTCCAATTGTTAATGAAAAAGGAGACGTCAAGGGATACCTAAGAGTAGCCATTCAATCAGTTCAGGGTATGTCCTTTACATTAGAGGGTAACTAATTATTCAATTTTTAATTGCTTGTTAATTAAAATCAGATGAAGAAGAAAATGTGTCTGAAAATACATGTGCTATAAGACAATCGGCGCGAATAAACTTTGAGGATAGCGATGAGGGACTGATTAGAATAAAAAAGAAGCACATCCTTCAAAATGAGGCCAAAAGTTTATTTGATTCAAATAAAGAGACGACAATCGATGGGTTGACGAGAGATGATCAGCAAAATAATAACTATGAAATGGATGTCGACTATAATATGAAAATCGGAGAACACTTACAAATCGGCAAAGAATTGACTTTAAAAGTGACTATTTTGCAAATAAGTGGTATATCTAAAGATTACGGCGATATCTTCTGTCAGTTTAATTTTTTGCACCGACACGACGAAGCCTTTTCTACAGAACCTATTAAAAACACAGGCAAAGGTCCGGCCCCAGGATTTTTCAGAGTTCAGAATATCACTGTTTCGGTCACCAATTCATTTGTCGAATATTTAAGATTACATCCAATTGTTTTTGAAATTTTTGGTCACTATCAACAGCACCCACTCCATAAAGAAGCTAAAGATGATCGCGATTTCATTCCCAAACAATTGAACTGGTAGGTTTCTATATAATAATTGTGTCGATTATAATCAATTAAAACTAATTATCCAAAAGTTCGAATCGTCCGCCGCCTCGACATATGTTTCCCCAATCGGTTCCAATATCTCTGCCAATTAAGTCACAGAAATTTTCATGTCTGACGTCATCCCCGAGTACTGCACTCGTCTATTCTAAATATGATCTCTTAGTTTGGATGGAAATCTGCGAACTGGGATCTAATGGTGAATATAACCCGGTTGTTGTGGACCATCACGACGACACTCCCTGTAGGGGTACTTTCCTCTTACATCAAGGAATTCAACGTAGAATTAGAATCACTATATTATATGAATCCGATTCTGAAGTTATATTCAAAGAAATACGCGAAGTAGTGATCGGACGCATCCGAACACAACCGGAATCTGTTGATGTGGATGACGAAGAAGATCCATCCATTATATCTTTGGGTCTGTTTGCTGGTGAATATCTCGACAAAACTGAAAACCGAAGCGTTTATCGTTTTGAGGCGGCGTGGGATACATCGCTCCACAATTCACTACTCCTCAATAGAGTGACTCCTTATGGCGAACGAATCTATTTAACCGTTTCTTCATATTTGGAGGTATTCTTAACCCAATTGTTAACTAATTATAATATTTTACACAAACATTGAATAATAGTTAGAGAACTGCACTCAACCGGCAGTCATCACAAAAGATTTTTGTCTTACACTCTATGGTCGAGACTCGCGAACGTTTCCCCGATTGACTCCCAATACTAAAGCCCTGAAACATATATTGAGCGGCGCCTACAGAGACGCCAATTCCAATCATATCAGTGCTGTTTATGAACTGATTTTCAAAAGAGCTGTCGATTCTGGAAGTCCTGGAGTACAGCGACGGCAACGAAGAGTTTTGGATACTTCTACTGCTTATGTAAGAGGAGAAGAAAACTTAAAGGGATGGCAGCCCAGAGGAGATTCCCTTATTTTTGATCATCAGTGGGAACTCGAAAAGATTAGACGTATTGAAGAAGTAGAGAGAATTCGCCACAAATTATTAGTCAACAATCGGATGAATAACAGCGAAGATTGTAATTATGAAGATTTTAACTCTGGTATGAAAACAAGTAGCAGTCGTTTGAGTCTGATATTGTCGTCCCCAACAAACCCCACGACCTCTCAATTTGGAATCAATGACTCAGTGTATGAGCCCTGGGATATGACTGAAAGAGAAAGAGAGTTGTGTTCAAAATGCGTTTATTTGATTCAAAATCATATTCCAAGTAAACCTCCGCCGCAACCAATTAAGAAGAACTCATTGCAGACCAACGAAGATATCTCTGTTTGGTCTAACACTTCAAGTCCTGAGTTCTTATCACCGGATAAGTCAATCAGTGCTACCAATTGGCTCAACCGATCAACTATTGAAGGACTATCAGAAACCCACAAAAATGGAGCACAAAATGAACAAACTTTAGGATCAGATATGAAGCCTTCATTTGTACCAGAAATAGAAGAAATCCGGATCAGTCCAATCATTTCAAAGAAGGGTTACTTAAATTGTTTAGAAGACAGAACTGGTTGTTGGGTGAAGAGATGGGTAGTCGTTAAGAGACCATATCTTTTCATATATAATGACGAAAAGGATGCCATAGAAAGAAATGTAATAAATCTGTCGACAGCTCTAATCGAATGCTCTGAAGACCAGAAGGAAATGCTTAAAGTGGTTAATGTCTTCTCAATTGTCACCAAATATAGCGGTTATTTAATGCAAACCTTTTCTGATAAAGAGGTTCACGAATGGCTGTACGCTATAAATCCATTACTCGCCGGACAAATCAAGTCTAAGAATTCCCGGTTTAATAAACTCAATAAAGAATACAATTGTGAGGAAACTCTCATTGAAAATATCAATGATTCCAATCAGTGTAATATTTGAGTCAATTGTCTTACTTATACACTAATACATAATATTTTATTATAATATTCTAAATAACTCTAAATAATTAAATTTAAATTTATATTTCTTTGTTGTTTTCAAAATAAACCTATTAGTCCTCAATTATTCATCTTTTATCATTTATCATGTTCAAATTATTATATTTCAATTCAAAACTGGATTAATATTTTAAAAGAGATACAAAATGTATCAAAAGATTATTAATGCCATCAAAAGATTCTATAATTTTAAACTTAATCATTGAAATTAAATTCAGATACTCTTTAGAGTCTTCGCTGTTATCTTCAAATTTATTGATTAATATTTAATGTCTTATAAATATATGAAATAATATTTGTATAAAAATTGATTAAATATATTAATGTAATGACTTTTGTCCACAAATTGTGGAATCAGAAATTGTCTCCATCAGTAAATAGTGTTACTCTAACAGAATATCAAGTGTTGAGCCCCTTATCCATTGCAGTTGTAGTACAGAATAAGTGCAAACTTATGAATGAAATATAAATAACAAAACTATTAATACGTTTACATTGAAATTTGAGTATTAATAGTGACAACAGAAAACGTCTAACTTTAGTGTTTAAATCCCTTTTTTAGTTGAAATTCCCCGAATTATATAAGAGAGAGGTGAGGGAATACAATAAGCAGAGTTAAAATAAACTGTACTTTAATGTGTTGATTCAATTATTTGTGTGATAATAAATCCCTGATTAAGTTAAAAAGTGAGTCTAATGTGATCTTCAATTGTCACTATTAATAGTAATCATAGAGTTGTTTACCACAAGTTTATAATGACGTCAATTGTTATCAATTAATCGCTTAAACTATTTGTTTATTTAAAATAATAAACTAAATGTTTAATCACTGTTTGACAATACTATTGAAGGGTATGTGAGTGTCCACTAAATTGAGTGAACAACTTATAACTGAATAGTGAGCGATGGCTCCAATCCCAGTGCCGACCGCCGATGAGTTGTGGGGAAAGCACTTAATGCCCAACAGTTTAACAATAGATGTCTTAATGCCTAACGGATTGCTCATCGAAGTGGTCGCCACCAGAGAATCAACTTTAGAGACAATTAAACACAACTTATGGTCTGAGGCCAAGAAGAATGTCTTATACCGAATATTGAATGAATCCAATTGTTATATATTTGTTTCGGTAACTCAAGACTCAAAGATCGAAGAGTTTTACGACGAATCGCGAAGACTTTGCGATTTAAGACTTTTTCAACCGCTTCTGAAACTGATTGAACCCGAAGGCAATAAAGAAGAGAAGATTATATCATCAGAAATCAGTTTAGCCATCGGTAAACCTATACATGAATTTGACTCAATTAAAGCACAAGAAGTCATTGATTTCCGAAAGAATATCCAAACTGTTTGTCGCAATATTGTAGACAAAAGGGAGTCATTACCTCTTCAGCAGAAAGTGTTTTATGCATTTCCTCCAGAATTAGATGAAACCACTGTTAATGAGAATCAAAACACATCCAAAATAAAAGTCAACGTTTGGGTGCTTTTTGAAGACGGAAACAATGAATCCAATGTTATTGAAGTCAATCAAAACTACTTATGCACTGACCTCATCGGTGATGTCCTTAAAATGGTTTATCAAAACTCAAATAACTTGAGTGAAGAACGACAACAACAGTTGAGTCAACAAAATAAACACAATTTTGTTCTTAAAATATGTGGTTTCGAACAGTATTTGTTAGGAAACTATCCTTTATTTAAATATACGGTATTTATAATCAAATTTATTTAATTTAAAGTTAAATCTAATTATTTAATTGTTTGTCAGTATATCCGGTGCTGTATATCACAGGCAAAGGTCCCGCAATTGCTTTTAGTTGAAGAAAATAAATTGTATGAAAAAGTACCCAAAAGTGGATTTCTTGTGCCGTCATTTCTCAGAAGAATTACTTCACTTAATATTCAAAATTCAGACAATCCTAGCAATCAGTTGATGTCATTGTGGAGAGTCGACAGTCTTTTCCGTATTCGTATTCTTTTGGCCACTTATGTCAACGTTAGAGATGTGGACAAAATTTATGTGAAGGCAGGTATATATCACGGGGCGGAGGCATTGTGTGAGGAGAAACTGACTAAATATGTTGTCCCACAAAACCCCCGTTGGAATGAATTGTTAGAATTCGATCTCTATATACCAGACATTCCCCGAAACGCAAGACTTTGTTTTTCTATTTGTGCGGTCACTAACAGAAAGAGAAGGGAAGAGCACTGCGCCATCGCTTTTGCAAATATGCAGTTATTTGATTACAAGAGTTGTCTCTTAAGCGACAAAATTAATATATATTTGTGGCCAATGCCTAAAGGATTCGATGAATTACTCAATCCTTTGGGAATGATTGGTTCCAACCCTAATAACGACTCGTCATGTCTTCAGATAGAATTCGACCGCTTCTCAGCGCCTGTAGTGTTTCCTCCTGAGTCTCAAATTGAAGAATACGCCACTTTTATAAACAGAATGGAGTGCGACAAAAGTCTTCCCGCTTTTTCTAACGACTCTCAACGCAGTTGCCGTTACTTAAGCGACGAACCGGTTCCGGTCCATGAAATGTCTCAACTCAATGATATCTTAAGACGTGACCCCTTATCAGAACTGTCAGAACAAGAAAAGGATTTATTGTGGAGACTAAGAAGGACTTTACTGACAATCCCGGAGTCATTACCTAAACTATTAGATGCAGTTAAGTGGAACAGTAGGGATGAAGTCTCTCAACTCTATTGTCTTCTCAGGCATTGGCCTCCAATCAAAGCCGAAACTGCTTTAGAACTGTTGGACTGTAAATATGCTGATCTGACTGTCCGTTCATATGCTGTCAAATGGTTAGATGAGGGGCTCTGTGATGACCATCTCCTTCAATATCTCTTACAATTAGTTCAGGTCCTGAAGAAAGAGCCCTATTATGACAATGATTTATCCACTTTTTTGTTGGGTCGGTCGCTAATGAATCAAAGGATCGGCCATTTCTTCTTTTGGCACTTGAAGTCAGAAATGTATGAACCGTTGCATTCATTACGTTGTGGTATATTATTAGAGGCTTATTGTCGGGGTTTACCGCTGGACACTCTCCGGTCAATAGTAAGACAAGTGGCGGCTCTCGAAAAACTTGAAAAACTCACTGATGTTCTTAAAGAACGTAAAGACGAGACCCAAAAGGATAGGATTCGCTTTCTTTCCAATTATATAAAACAGACCGACTATTTAGAGGCACTCCAGGGACTGACCAATCCTTTAAATAATAGTCTAGTGTTGGGAAATATATCGGTAGAAGAGTGTCGAATCATGGATTCAGCTAAACGTCCGCTTTGGTTGGTTTGGTCTAATCCGGACCCTATGGCGGACATATCCCTTCCAACAAATGCTATTATCTTTAAAAACGGCGATGACTTACGTCAGGATATGCTTACCCTTCAAGTGATTCGTATAATAGACTTGATTTGGCGCAGAGAAAAGTTAGACCTGAAAATGCTTCCCTACACATGTCTGGCCACTGGAAAACAGGTCGGAATGATTGAAGTGGTCCGCAATGCAAAGACTGTTATGAATATTCAAAGATGTGGAGGACGTATGGCTGCCTTTCAGGTGGATTCCAGTCAATTACACAAATGGATTAAAGAACATAATAGAGATAATTACGACACAGCAGTCGACAACTTTACCAAATCGTGTGCCGGTTATTGTGTGGCCACTTTCATACTCGGGATCGGAGATCGAAACCCGGATAACATAATGATCAACGAAGTCGGACAGATCTTTCACATCGATTTCGGACACTTTTTGGGACACTTCAAGAAAAAGTTTGGAATTAATAGAGAACGCGTTCCCTTTGTTCTCACATATGATTTCCTTCAAGTAATCTCTAAGGGATCCGAAAATCCTCTCAAAAGCAAAGAGTTTGAAAAGTAAGTCAATTATATTAAGGACTCGTTTTATTGGCTAAACATTTAATTTAATATTCTGTTCGAAATAGTTTTCAGCAGTTGTGCGGACGGGCATATCTGGCACTCCATCAGAACGCAAACCTATTGATAGCACTGTTCACAATGATGTTGTCGACAGGCATTCCTGAACTCCAGTCGATGGAAGACATCAGTTATTTGCGACAGACATTACAGGTCGAGAAGACCAATGAAGAAGCCCTTCGCTATTTTGAGACTCAGTTGGATGAGGCACATGGAGGTGCCTGGTCCACCAAAATTGATTGGTTTTTCCATAGCGTTAAACACAGCTCCAAAACTTAAACAATTTATTATTTAAATAATTATTAGTCAATATTTGTGTTAATTTTTTGATAATTTTATAATTTATTCAATTTTTAATCGTTTTTGAAATAAACAATTCATTAATTAATGTCAGAAATTATATTATTTATTAGATTTAATTTAATAATAATATCAAACAATTGATTGGATTGAGACAACTCTCAATTCTGAATCACGTCTACCACCTGATAGCCCGTCCTCTAAGGATCTCAAAATAGTCCTCTTTTGAAAATTTAGAGACTAGACTCTAGAGGTTTAAGTTTTTTAATTTGAATGCCTTCAGAAAAACCACTGAATGGTTACTTCAGAAGAAATATATGAAAATACTTAAGAGTACAATATTAGGAATGAGTCATAGGTATACCGTATGGCCATTAATACAGTCGACGCTAATTGAAAACTTTCGGTCATCAGAATTTCAAAAGTGAGGCATTTTTGTTATACTGTGAGAGTGGACTTTAAAGTGCTGGGTTTGGTTCGGACTCAGGAGTGAAGGTTTCCTCCAATCGAAACATTAATATTTATTTGACTGTAAACGCAAAAAAAGTTTAGCTTATATTTTATCACTGATTTATTTTAGTTTAAAGAATTTGTTAAAATTTTGTGACAACAAACAAACAAGGTGCTACAAAATTGCTTGAGTCATCGAACATCGAGAGATTAAAATTACAAAATAAAAAATTAATTAATGAACAGAACTCCACTAATATTCCCTCGATTTATCTTTCACTGTTAAATAAATAAATTTATGGCCTGACA
This sequence comes from Achipteria coleoptrata, assembly GCA_000988765.1. Lineage (NCBI taxonomy): Eukaryota > Metazoa > Arthropoda > Arachnida > Sarcoptiformes > Achipteriidae > Achipteria > Achipteria coleoptrata. The sequence continues at coordinate 4,092 of LBFM01013896.1, read as the reverse complement.
TTTCCCTTCAGATACTGGACCAGGTTCTTTTAGAGTCAGTTCTGTTGGGAAAGTTGTATCGCAATTATAAAATTTTGTTACAAACAAATTCGTGAAAATCTATACTTAAACTATTAATTGTTAATTTATGGCTGAATTTATGAATTTATCGTATTTCCCTCAAACGGTCTCTCATTCTGTGCTAAAAGACGAACTATTATTCCAGTTAAAGTGCTGAAGAAGGCAACAGACAAATAGTTGCCACAAAATATTAATAAATAGTATTAATGTTTTAAATATTAGAGAAAAGTGTGATTAACTAAGTTGTGCTCAAAAGTAAGAAAAAGTTTCTTATATTTAATAAATTAAAATAATTTTGTTTTTTGTTGTAAAAGTGATTCGCAGTAAAAGTTGAAATTGTTTTGCTTTCCGGTGTTCACAGTTGTGAACAAATATGTGGCATACCTTTCGCATTCCAGACTCACTACTTGAGGGCTAATTACAGGTATTGCTGGTCCAACTGGTACTACTATTATAGTACAGGTGTGTCAAAAGCCAGTTCTCAGAGTCAAACGAGTACTCTCTCAGAATGAACAGAGCATTAAAGTTACCCGAAATACAACTTTGAGAGGATGTGAACCAAATGAATATTTTATTGTTTGTATTATTTGCGGTCAATAATTAAATTTTATCTTTCAATGAATTTCTAATTAAACGAATTCTGAGTTTATATTCATTGAACTGATATATTAAATGATAGCTTCCAAGAGCTCTAATTCTGTGTCAGCTCTCCATTTGAATAAAATCTTACCGAATATGAGCCACACTTTTCTTAATCAACTGTTTTGGTGGCGAAAGTTGAGAAAAACAAAGAGTGTGGCCAACACTAACTCTTTTAGTAATGTTTGTGTGATTATGAAGTCTGAGCAAAGTTGTATCACTCAGTGTTTCCATTCACAGACATCAGTCACACCTGCAGTCTCTTTCATCAATAGAGGCGAAGGACTCGTTTCAATGCAATTAATGGATAGAATTATGATTAATGAAAACCAATTATATTCAATGGGTTTATCCGATTACAGTCCAGATCACAATTTCCTCTCTCTGTCCAAATCATTAGAGACGTCAATAAATAAAAGTGATTTTATATCAGAATATTGTATTGAAGACAATCAATGGTTTTATGGATCGATAACACGACAAAAAGCGATTGAAATTCTTGAGAATTGTCCGATCGGTTCATTCGCTGTCAGACATTCGTCGACTCAACAAAACTGTTTCGCAATGAGTTTAAGAGTACCCAATGATTACCACTTCACAGGAATAGCACATTATCTCATTCTCCAAACTGAGAGAAATAGATTTAAAATTAAGGTATTTTTCACACTCTTTTAAATAATTGTTTATAAATTAAATTCTTATAATTTTTTATCGATTTATAATTTGAAAACAATTTTGCATTAAATAAAAATTAGTATAAATATACAGATTTTTCATTTGATTAAAATTGAATTCCCAGAGAATATTGTGATCAGACTCTGAGCCACAAATTGCCATAAATTTATTCGAATCCGATTTAATCAGAATTTAATTTTTCTAAAATTTTGTTTTTAATACATTATTTATAAGTTATAATTAAATAGATTTATAAACAGATGTGTTATTAATTTGAATACAAATTTTCGCGGATTCTATCAATTTCTTTACTAACATTTGTAAAGAATTTTTATTTTATTTTATTTTATTGATTCAATCAATTCTATAAAATAGTGTTTCGTATGTTTTATTCATTAATTTATTGAATCTTTTATTTTATATTCAATTCAACATATTTTTAATAAAATTTTTTTGATAATTTATTAAAGGGTTTCACAAAAGAATTTCAAAGTCTAGAGTCACTCATCATTCATCACAGTATTCTTAAAGAACTGCTTCCCTGTCCTCTACTTTTGCCAAACAATCAATTGATTGGAAAAAACATAAGATATTCGCCTTCTTTTGAGCTGAAAAATCAAAACAAAGAAATGGAAGATATTTTGGTGGACATCGACTCAGATCCGAATTATCAGAAAATTTTGATTGATTTTCGTAAAACAATGTTTAAAATTAATTGAGTTTTAATTATAAATTTTAGCTTTTATTTGATAATAATTCGAAATATGTTTTAAATCAATTAAAAAAATAATAAAAATAAGAATACAATTAAAAGGTTAAGTCATGAATTGCATGCCATTTGGTATTCATTTGTTTGAGTATAAGATTTGAACTTTTCTAAGACATAATCCTTAAAGTCTTTAATAGAAAATAAATAAATTTTATGATTAGAATCAAAAGACAAACATTTTGTTGAACTCAACCGACAAATATCTGTAAAACGGGTCACATCTTTGCCGTTATATATGATTCGCAAATAAATATTTTTATCCAATGATTTGTTTTTATGAATATATGTTTCGAATATAACTCTCGAAGCATAGGGAGGGATAACGCCATCGAAGAAGTTGAGAGCAGAGGCCAAAGCGACTATTGTTATGTCGTGACCCGAATAGAGAGTCAACTTATGTTTAGACTGGATATCACTCATCCGTTGTATTAAATGATTGAGAAACCCATAGATCTTAAGCCATTCCAAGTGTTTAAACACATCGGAAACAGACAATTGTTTGCCATGAAATTCAATGAAAGATATCAATTGTTTGACGTCTTCTGAAGTAATACATCGCTTATCATCACAGGGAAGACCACTATTATGGCATAAGTAAGCCATTAAACCATCGAATAGAGCCACCGGTGATCCAAATAATTGAGTTTCGCTCACATTATTGGCTATAATTGGCTTTAAATTATTGATGAGTTGTATGACTGCCGGATGTGAGGACAGAATCTGTTTTTTGTTTTCATTTAATATTTTCTGTAATTTTTCTGTTTTTTGGCAAAACTTTTGGCAAAATTCACGACTAAAACAAAAAAATGTTCCGAAAATTGTTGAGATTTGGGGGAAATTCTTGAAATCAATGACTGATTTTGGTTTAAGAAAACCATAGATGAGAGCCACTGCTGACTGATATGTCCGCGAATATGGAGTCGAATAGACTTTTATATGATTTGCACTTAAATTCAATTTGTGTCCATAAAACTGAGCCAAAAGAGATCCCAAATTCAAGTGTTGGACAAAACCAAATCGAGTCAATTGTCCCGATTCTACAGAATTGGTATTCGATATCGAAAATAGATTTCTGTCTCTTAAAGTGTGTCTCAATTTGTCCTTAATTTCAATGAAGAATCTGTTAATAAATGCGTGAAAATTGTTTGCTTTGGAAGTAAGAGAGAGATCACAACTAATTGAAGACTGGTTTCTGACCGGACGGAGAGGTCCGCGATCTCCGTGTCGTATCACTACATATACTTTCCATAGACTTAACTCTGGGATCAAATCTAATTTATTGTCCTTTTCTTCGCTAATAGTCAGTGATGTGAAAGGATTGCAATAACTTTGGATTCTTGGCATCCGATCTGAAGACTTGTCGAAGACATCAAATATTTCATTCCTCATATTAGAGACCATTTGTTCGCTTCTCTTAACAGAAGTGTCGCTAAGATTTGCATTTATGTTAAGATAAGTGACTGACAAACAAATCATTCAATAATTAGTTTATAAGTATTTATAATTTAATATTAAACTTACAAAATGTGAATAAAATGAATATTAAAATCAATGCAATAAAAGCTGACAATAATCTAATCCTAAGAAACACTTTAAACAAAAGCTTTAATTTTCTTTTGATTGCATTCATTTGACTGAAAGTTGTTTTTTTAAAATTTTATTTAATTTTATATTTTTATTTATAATC
>LBFM01013868.1:2201-16017 GCA_000988765.1 Achipteria coleoptrata | reverse complement strand
CATTGGATTGACTGCTTCGCGGACTAGAATTTCTTTGAATTAAATTATAACCGTTTTGTTCGGGAATCGGATTACAATTGCTATCATTTCCTTCTGTAGAAGAAGAGGAGTCCTGATTGAAAATACGAGCCCTCGCTTTCTCGTAACGTTCTTCTCGTTCCTCAAAAGACTTACTTCTAGTGGCGTCACTTATGTTTCCATTTTGTCGGTCCGGACTCTTTTCTTTGCCATCGAAGCTGACCGAAGAAGAATTGCTTCCGTCTTCAAGAGAGGCCGAATCGCGCTTAAGAATTGACTTTTTTGGTTCGTGTAATGAATCCTCTTTTATACAGTCTTTGAATTTCATGTCAGGAATTCGAGTGGTTTTACATTTATTTACGACAACAGAAGTCCCCAAAACGTCGACGTTGTGCTCAAACCCGAAGAGAGCGGCCACTCTGTGCACAAGCATTCGGTTATATGATGTCATTTGGGGGAACTTATGAGTTGCCTTTTGGTTGTCTTTAACCAAAGTATTCAAGTCTTGTTCAATCTTTAGGAGGAATACTCTGTCTTTTTTATTCTTCTGGAGGGTCTCCATAAGAAAATGTTGGACATCTGTTCCATTCAAATCAGAATAGTTTTCTGTACTCGAATCTGATTTAAACAATCTTTTAGTCAAATCATTAAAAAATATAAATAAAAGTGTAATACCTCTGGAAAGACAGGGAGAACTTCTATCTAAACTTCCATTAGAGTCCTGGGCTTTGATCTTATTTTTATGACACGAATTAGAGACTCCCGTTTGAGACTATTTTAAGATTTAATTCAATTTATTTAGAGATAAATCATATGATAAAAAACCTGAGAATTAGAAGAATTAACAGTTAATGTATGAGAACTTCTCTCTTCGCTGTCAGAATACTGTGCTGGTGGTGGAGAAGCACTGGTATCTCTAACAGCTTCAGCTCTGGCCAAGTGTTTGCCTCTCTATTATTTAAATAATAATTTAATAATAAATTCAAAGTGAAGTCAATGAGTTTGAGACCTTCTTTTCTCTGTGATCTTCAGTTGAAAGACTATTGTATTGATTGACATTTAATTTGTGGGCAAAACATTTTTCCAGTTCTGAATCATTTCTAAGTACAGATGGATTGCAATTCTCTATTGAATCGAAGGTTTCTATACTTTTATCTTCTCTTTCGGTCTTTAAAATAGAGAAAACAATTAGTAATTGAAATCAAATTAAACAAAATATTGAAATACAATAGATTTGTGTCCGACTTTGTCCTCAACCGAATTGACGTGAATGGCGGGGGCGAGGGTTGGCTCACCGTTAATATAATTATTACATTTATCGTTAGAGTCGATGGTGTCAAGAGTCAAATCGATTTCTTCCTGTTTGGAGAGTCGTCTTCTATTCAATTGTTCGCTCGAATGATGTTTTCTGGAGTGATGTTTGTGTCCATTGTATCGACGCGTTGCCATCTCTTATGGCTTTCGTTTTATATTTCAATTATAACTCAAATCCAAACACTTTTTAACAAAAGCGTCAAACCCTTAGTCTTCACGACTGAGTCTTTTAATCAGAATATTTACAGATTTGATGAGTCAATGGTCCGAATCTCACATTTATTAATACTATTTTAGTTGTCATTAATGTCTCATCCATTTTGAAATCTATAAGTTTTAATCAAATGAGTCATTATTTGTTCATTCAATCAATTATTCATAACTATAACCGATTAATAAATACTAATTAAAGAGTGAAAACTAAATTATATTAATTTTCAATTTATTTAAATAAAAAGATTTAAAAAGTTTAATGTCTTCTTGGAGTTAATGAGTGTTAAAGAGTGTTGGGTTCAACTCTGCCATACATTTCACTACTTGTATACATATAAATGTCTGTATATATTAAGTGTCTATAGATTTATAAATACTATATAAATATATATAAATCTATATTTGAATCATAGAGTATAACAATGACCTAAAAATCTCTTCATTTTCAAATCAAAATCGTTTATCACATTATTTTATTTCATATATTTATTACTCACAATATAATTGTAATTAAAGTTAATAATTGAATTAAACTCACCATTATTTTGATATTTGATAATATAATGAAATCAATTAAAATAATTAGTCAAATGTATATGAATTCCGGCATTTTTGATGTCAACTGCAATGCATTTGATGTGTTTTATACACAAAAATCTATGAAAAACTTCAATTCACTCAAAGGACATGACGTTTGAGGGGAAGTCTAACGATAGAGACCTTCACCTGAACTTCACATCGACTTACGTTCAAAATTCAGTGGCAATTAATTAATTTTATTTTTTTTAATTTTTATTTAAAAAAAACTTTTCTCTTCTTTAATCTAATTTTTAAAAATAAAATAACATAATATTTAAGATTTGAATAATTGATTCTATGATAAAAAGCTGCTAAAAAGGGTAAACTTTAATATAATTATTAGCACTTTATATTTATCCTTGGCGATAATCTTTCAATTAAATTGTGTAATTAGTTGTTTAGTTTGCAATCATAAATCAATTAAAAATATCGCATAATATTTAAATACTAAGAAAATAAATGACTATTAACTTTGTATAACTTATACTAAACTTGATTTACTTGTTAACTAATTGTTCTAACTTGTTCCTATTGTTTAGAAAGTTTCTTAAGGAACTAGAATCTTGTTTAATGAATGCAAAACATAAAGCAAGAATACATGGTTTTCTACTTGTTCTCATTACTTGTCCATCAAAATGATCTACTTCAATTTAATGTAGTTATAATGTAAATCGATATAACATTACATCAAAGTTGTTGTATTAGTCCAATGACGTACACAAGTGGACTCGATGTGACATAACGTAGATTATAAAGCTTTTAAGTCAGCAAGATCCTTCAATTTCAGTATACTATTTTGTGTCAAAATTTGTCTCAAAATTTTGCCGCTGTTTGTCATTTTTGTCATTGTCTTGTATGTCTTGTATGTCTTGTATGTCTCGTACGTACGTATGTTTTAAATAAAGGTAAAGACCTCTACTTTTCATTGATTTTTTCAAAATCTAATCTTTAGACTGGAATTTGGTATTAATTATTGTATTAAATCATTAAAGTCTTTGAATTAAACTTTTGTGGATTTAATTTAATATTTGTTTGTAAGTGATTTCACATTAATTATTAAACAATTTATTAATCATAATATTATTTAAATAAATATTAGATTTGTTACAATTGAAAGATGTCTTCATTTGAGTCATCATTAGTAGAGATTTGTTCAGTTCTTTATCCAAACAAATGTTGTCATCAAATAATATCTGATCTGAGGTTTTCCAAGCCGTGTATCACTACTATTGTGTCTAAAACTATGGGTTACGGCATAATCGCGGGCTCAACACTCGTTAAAATGCCTCAATTGGTTAAGATATGGAACGCCCGGAGCGGTCAGGGAATCAGTTTCGTTGCAGTAGTACTGGAACTGATTGCGATGACATTTTCAGCCGCCTATGCCTTTGCCAATAGGTTTCCATTCAGCTCTTGGGGGGAATGTCTGTTCCTAATGTTGGTCACCACTGGTATCGCATATCTTGTTCTCAATTATGAACGCAGTCAGTGGTCAGCCCTCTCTTTCTTAATCGCTTACTCGACAGTCACTTATATACTAATGAGTGGTTTGACTCCACTTTCAATATTGTGGTCACTCCAAGCAGTAAACCTTCCGCTCGCGATCTCCGGTAAGCTATTTCAGGCGTACACTAATTACAGCAATGGAAACACCGGACAGTTGTCTGCAATCACTGCGTGGCTCATGTTTTTGGGGGCTTTCGCTCGAATATTCACATCAATTCAAGAAACCGGTGACCAATTGGTGATCATTACATTCATAGTGGCGTCGATCGCCAACTGTCTTCTCGTCTCACAAATACACTATTATTGGAATCAAACCAATAAATATCTAATAAGTGTCACAAAAAAGAAAAATTAATATTTTATTCCAAATCTTTAGTCTTTTTTTTAATTTTTACTCAAATTCTTTAAAATTATATATTTTTCAAAATGTTTTACAAATTAATAAAAATATTAATGAAATTATTTGTCATAAGATTGAGAAATATTTACCAAAATATTCGGTGTTTTAATTAAAAAGACATTAAATTTATTAAATCTTGAATTTAAAGTCAAAATAATTAAACAAAAAGAGAAAATTTTTATTTATTATAATTTGAAATCAATTTTTTAAAGACATAAAAATGTGAAATCCATTTACGAACCGCTGAAAGAAATCAATAAATGAATAATAGGTTTAAATGGAATCAAATGATTGAATGCCTACACAATAATGTTGTTAATAGGAATGTGAATCAGTTTTACAAAAAATCCAATGAATCCCATAATAGCGAATCCAATGGCTGTGGCCATCGCTATCTTCTGGAACTCTATTATCATAATTAATATCTCAATATTTTTAACACATTTAAGTCATCGATTGATACCTTTTCTGTCGGGTTTCGTACATCTCTTAACCAAACGGATCGAGTCTTTGGCGAACTGTCGTCCGGGCTCTACAAATGACATCACTTGATCCATGTCTTCAATTAATTCAATTGACACCAAATAATGTGTTTAAAATGTAGTGTTCAGTTGTGTACACGAATTAAATGCTTGTCTAAAGTGTACACGTATTGGATATATACTCAATCGATGATCGATAATATCGATATATACTGGTTTGTCAATCTTAAAATCCCTGCTTCACATCAAATTCCCTGACTTATAAGTGTCACTCAATCAGTGTTTATGCAACAAAAATCAGAAACCGAAACATTGAAACACTGAAAATGTAATATTTAGAATCAGGGAATTTGATGCGAAACAGGGATTTTTAAGAGTGACAAACCAGAAGACAAGAGTAAATTGTAATAAAAGTACATAAATATCGTCAAAATAATGCGTTTATAAAATAATAATAAATATGTAATACAAATATCGGATATTATGTGAAACGGGGTAAGAGTTGTGTGTATTTCAGTGCTTATATTAAATGAATGATTGGATTCGCGCTAAACCCTAATCTCCTTATCTGTTGTGTACAACAAAATAGTCCAAAGAATGGCCTCATTATAACTGACTCTTATATTATGTAATATTATTATTATTATTATCTTTGAGTGAAACGCAATACAAATATTTACAATCAATTAATAATTAATTTTAAGTTAATATTTATTTTAATTGAATTTTCAAAAAATGTTTATTTTGAGTGAATTTTATTTAAATTAATTTTTAAAAATAATTTTATTAAATATTTGATTGAAATCTGGATTTTATTAATTTAATAATTAATTGAATTTTTTCTCCATATTTTGAATTGAATTTCAAACCAATTGACAAATAATTGATTTAATTAATGGTTTAATTAAAATAATTATAAGAGAAATGATGACTAAATTATGAGTACTTGTGTCCAAACGAGTGGTTCGACCCCTAACGGCCCCAACACTGACATCAGGACAACAAATATTAATTTAATTAATAATAATTGTAATAATTATCGTAATTATGGTAACGATATGGCGATTACAGCACTTCCCGCTTTTCAGACGCTGTCCACTCTTAGCTGTTCTGATATCGGTATTGATGTAAACAGTTATGGCAACAGTTGTCTCAATCAATCGATTCAATCGATTAGAACTAATCCGATGTCTTCGATGTCATCCAAATGTGTGCCTTCGATCGGTTCCAATCCTCAGTTGATTCAGATTCCATTCGGTTGGAAACGAGAGCTAATCGACGGCCGAATCGTTTATTACAGTCCAACCAATTCATGTCTTCGATCTTTAGAAGAATTATCCAAATATTTGGAGAGTGACGGCACCTGTAAGTGTGGTCTCGAATGTCCTCTTCATATATCAAAGACATTCAGTTTTGAGAGTTGTGTTGTTTCGAAGCCATACGACATCGAAATCGCAAAAAATAATAATCACAACGAGTTATGTAATCACAAACGAAAGATCATTGCTTTGGCCACATATAGACAACACTCCCTTCAAACACAACAACTTATTGCAGAACAACAACACCAACAAAATCAGACACCTGTGCCAACCAGAGACCAATCCATTCGAGAGACAGCCAATTCATTTTGTTTGTATGACCAGAGCTGTAATAGTGGTATATATTCGTTCTCTGCGTGTGATTCCACACAAATATCAGTTCAATCCAATGATAACAAGACATCAATATATCTGACGCCACAAAACACTCCAAATTACGGACAAATGCTATCATACGATAACCCAAACGTCAATTTGATTCAATCATCACATCCGCAGGCATTTAGCTCTGAGACATACAACCACTACAGCCATCCCTTCCATTCTTCAGACAATGTTTGTAATTCTAGTCTATCGACACTACCGTCTTATATACCACTCGCCTCTGCAAACGCCAATTCGGGTGCCATTTCTTTCACCACAAATCAGTTACCGACGAATGCCATTAGTATAAACCCATATCATTCAGGTCTGCACACACCTCAAGACAGCCCTCACTGTCAGTCCCAGAATAATATATCGATACTACCGATGCCTCCAATTCCTGTTTCAAATGGGACTACAGTTACCACATCAGTAACAGATGTAATCCCTGCCGTTGGGATCGCACCTCAAATCAGTAATCAGAGCAACACATCGGGTGCACCACAAGTCCTGCAGTTTATTAATTCTGTGCCATTGACTCAAATAACTGCGAATACAGTTACTGTTCTCCAACAAAGTCCTGCACAGGAGGTGTCAGTTCCGGCCGCGACTCTTATCATACCTCAGTTGATGTCATCACACGAAGATTCGGTAGTCATTAACCACGCAATGGCTCCGCAAACAGTTTTTCCACATATCGCCACCGCAACGGGTTTGACAGCTCTTCCCAATCCCTTTGCGAACACCATTAGTATCGCAAACGCACTTACTTTGCCTCAAAGAACGTGTGTCACCGAAACAGTAAAGCCTTCGAGATCTCGAAGACGTAAAGAATATAACAGATCTAATCGATCGCATCCGCCGACTGTGGCCTCAATACTAAAACAGGTGGCGCTTAAGGAACAGGAGTTGAACGACAAACAAAAGATTGAGAAAAGAGATCAGGAATCCCAGACTATTAGTGATAATATCGATTCGAGTTAACCATAACATTAAAACCCAACTAACGATCAAATTGTCAATTACTGCGAAACAGCACTCGTCTTATGCTTAGAGTTATCTAATTCTTGGAGAGCTCCTGACTTCGCATAATTGCCGCACAAAACTATAGTTAATGTGTTGATCCCTACAAGTCATCTGTTTTCATGCTTTAGAACCCTAGTATTGCACATTCGATATCAGAATTTGTAAAAACTGATCCCGTATTCACCCGAGACTTCAATCGGTCTCTCATTAAGGAGTTATTAGTACTCCAAATGTTATGTCAAATGATTTTTATTGATTACTTGAAAATTACATTTTAATTGTATTATAATTATTAGATTTTTTGAGACTTTGTTTGAAAATATGATAAAAAGTTAAAATAAATACAGATTTTGTTTAAAATGAAAAAACGGATAACATTTTGCTATAAAAATATTTGTTAAAAAAGGCTAAAACATTGACTCAATTAAATTTCCAGCGATAACCACAACTAATACAGAGACAGAATGTAGTCATGGGTTCGTCTGCCCGTTCGATCTGCACCTGATTATAAGTACAGTTGTTTTTCTTACATTCGGGACATTTAAGCAAATCAGTGGAAGTGCCGAACACTTCTGGTAATTGCGTTTCAGACAGTGTTTCTTTGGTGAACCGTTTTCTCAAACTCTTCATTTTATCGGAGGCCAACTGTTCGGCACTCATTTTTGCCACTTCTTCTGCTGATATCACTCCTTTTATGACCTGAATTCTTAGTTCGCAATTATTCTCATCCCCTAAGTTTGAAATACGACTTCTGATACGAGTTTTGTATTTATTTTCCGTATTATTAAACTCTTGGAAAATGAATTTTTCGATATCTACGGCTAATTTTGTCATTTTCAGAATGTCTTCGATCAGCGATTCGTCAGACATTAGAGCTCTCGCCAAAAGGTCACGACTTTTGATCCGAATTTCATCATTTGTACCGAATTTCAAAATATTTTTGAACTCTTCTTTGAATTCAAGTTTTCGACCGATATTTTTGGTTTTTTCATTCCATCCGTTGATAATTACGTCTTTAATCGCATTATTTTCGACCATAACTGCATTCTTCCACGACATCAGAAGCTCTTTTGAAAGTCGAATAACATCCCTGTCTTTAATAGTTTTTCTCAAATTATTAACCGTTAATATAATTTTGGCGTTTCGTATCAAAAGCGGATCAATTTCCAGATTTTGCAATATATTTAAGATATCCATCACTTGACTCGATGTCTGTCCATCTTTACGAGAGATTATATGCTCTAATCTTCTGCTGAATTCAACTAAAACGTGTCGATCCACTCTTTCATTCATTTGATCAGACATTGAATAAAAGAATAAATTTCTTAATTAATTAAAATTTTGTCTATAATTTCAGGTCATTTCACTTTCAATGCTTTTAATCAAATGATAAAAAAGATTTAACTTTTGAATGTATGCCTTGGATTTAGATTTAGCTCAGTTTTACTAATATTTAATTTAAAATGAACTTGACGTATTCTTATTTAAACTTTCTCATTCAATATTTCTAATAGTTTTCTTACTAAAAATTTCTTAATCTATTTTGATTAATACATTAACAGTTTAAATATGTTTAAAATCTATACAAAGTTTCCAAGAATTCATTATTATTCGACAAAGGAAAAGTCTGGTTCAATTTTATAATAGTAATTACACCAATTTTTAATAAAGCTGAGCTCATGAGTCATGAACAGTGATATCCAAAATTAGTACTCGGTGCTACTTGCTTTAACATTTTGTTTGTATAAAAAGAGCTGTGTAACGGTCAGTTTGAACTAAAACATGCAAGTTCATCAAGTTTATTTTGGGTATACAATAAATAAATTGCTAATTTTAAACCCCTATTTTTCTTATGGACTTCTATTGTCATCATTTTAAATGATTCATGAATATTATAAATTATTGAGTGTTTAAACTTTAAAATAATATTAATTAGTTTTATTTTGCGATATTTATTTGATAAACCTTGATAATTTTAGTCCTCAGTTCGAGTATTATCTGTTTAATACAAACAGTTTAGAATTTTCTAATCAAATAGTGATATAAAAACATTTTATAGACTCTAATAGACTTTAATCGATTGATTTTTCCAATTCGACGAACAGTCGATTCAATTGATGAACACTTTTCGCAGCTATTATTCAAAGCAAACAAATTTGATAATCGTTTTGAAGATCGAAAACAAATTTTGAATTTTTCTTTAAAATGTTTACGACTTGAAATTCAAGGTTAGATTAGATCTTAGGAAAGACCAATCAAATAGTGTTGGAAAGACTCAAAAACAGATAGTTTGGTAGACGAAGTCATTTCGGTATAGACTATCAATACTTCAAAATATTTGTGAACTTAATTCTCATTATTTTCGATCAATTTTAGTGTTTTAGTATTAATTCAATTATTTGTAGTCTCGAAAAGTTTCGAAAATTATTATTTTGTTAAACAATAAGAATGTCTGAAGAATTGGGTATTTATTTATTTCAATTCTTATTATATGATTTAAATAACATTTAAATAATTATTACTAAATTTTGATACATTTTAGTATGAAATTGAATCAATTTTTAACATTCCTAGCATTAAATGTTTAGTTCTGTGAATTCTTTTAAAATTTTTAACACTATTCACAAATTAAAGGATTATATTAAAGGATTTATATTTAAAACAATAGTTTTTTTTCCTAAAATCTTAATTCTGAGTTTTCAACGAAATATTTTCAAAAATGAGATAATAGTATCGCATATCTAAGAATTGTAAGAATGGGATACCCTCTCAAAATATTATATAAAATTTTGCTTTTTATTGCCTTGAAATTAAACTAGATAACTTTAAAATATTTTCTTAATAATAGTAAACTCAAATAAAAATTGGAATGAATTTTGTTCTTTCAATTTATGCCATATTAGGTAATAATATAAAAAGTTATTTTGAAGTTCAGATTTAATTATTAGATTATATTTCTATTAGTGTTTAATCAAATCTAAAGAATGATTTGTTTTTGAATTAAAATTAATAAAAAGAAAGAAATCAATAAAAATGTTTTAATTTTCGACTAAAAGCTGTTTTGAGTGTTTCTGACAAAAACGGTTTAATCGATTTCGTCAAACGATTGAACGGAATCGGTCTCAAACTGGTGGCCAGCGGTGGCACCTCTAAAGCTATAAGAGATGCCGGTCTTCCTGTTAATGATGTCTCTGACATAACCGGTTTCCCGGAAATGTTGGGCGGAAGGGTCAAGACATTACATCCGGCCATTCACGGCGGTATTCTGGCCCGAAAGACAGAAAATGACTCCAAAGATATGAAGAGACAAAATTTTAGTTACATTTCTGTAGTCGTTTGCAATTTATATCCTTTCGTTGAGACCATAAGTGAGCCAAACGTCAAAATGAGTGAAGCGATCGAACAAATAGACATCGGAGGCGTCACTCTTCTGAGAGCCGCCGCTAAAAATCACGAGAGAGTGGCTGTCATTTGTGATCCAAAGGATTACAATATTGTCGCTCAAGAATTGGAACAGAATAGAAGCGTTTCAGAACTGACTCGAAAGCAATTGGCTGTAAAGGCCTTCAATCATACGGCGCTTTATGACAGCGCTATCTCTAATTATTTGAGATCAAAGTACAGCTCAGGAGTGTCTCAGCTTTCGCTTCGATATGGAATGAATCCGCACCAAAAACCGGCACAAATTTATGTATTAGAAGATCGTCTGCCTCTCACTGTAATCAACGGTTCGCCCGGTTTTATCAATTTATGCGATGCTCTGAATGCCTTCCAACTCGTGAAGGAATTGAAAGATGCTTTGGGTCTTCCGGCGGCCACTTCTTTCAAACACGTGAGTCCTGCCGGGGCTGCCATTGGAGTTCCTCTTAATAAACAACAGTTGAGGTTATGTCAGGTCGAAGATTTAGAGAAAGAATTGACTCCATTGGCTACGGCTTATGCCAGAGCCAGAGGGGCCGACAGAATGTCCTCATTCGGGGATTTCATCGCTTTGTCTGATAGATGTGATGTCCCGACCGCTAAAATAATTTCAAGAGAGGTTTCCGATGGTATCGTTGCTCCTGATTTTGATCCGAAGGCTTTAGAAATACTAAAGAAGAAGAAGAATGGATCCTATTGTGTCCTTCGGGTAATTAATATTCACTTTAAAATTGTTTTTGAAATAATGATTAAATTTATGAAAAGATTGATCCCAATTATGTGCCACAAAATATCGAAACGCGAACTATATTTGGAATAACTTTAGAACAGAATAGAAACGACGCTCTCATTCAGGAAAAGCTGTTTTCAGGAAAAAATGTTGTGTCGGTCTCTAAACCTGTAATTATTTAATTGAGACTTAATTTATTGTAATTTATATTTTATTCGAAGTTAACTAAAGAAGCGCTCAGAGACCTGATTGTGGCTACAATTGCTTTGAAGTACACTCAGTCTAATTCTGTCTGTTATGCAAGAGATGGACAGGTAATTGGAATCGGCGCCGGACAACAGTCTCGCATTCATTGCACGCGTTTAGCCGGAGATAAGGCAAACAACTGGTGGCTCAGACAACACCCTCGACTCACGGCCGCCACTTTCAAGAAAGGCGTCAAAAGAGCAGAACAGTCCAATTATATCGATGTATTCGTGAACGGAACTGTTGGTCAAGAAATGGATTCAAACACTTGGAATAATGCATTTGAAAGCGCACCACAACTCTTGTCTGAAGTGAGTTATCATTTGATTAATTCTTTTCTAATTTAAGTGATAACAAAAAAATTAAAAGTTAAGGGTTTTATAATTTAATACTAAATGTTTGCTTAAAAATATAGGTCGACAGAAGACAATGGATTTCAGAGTTGAATGGAGTGGCTCTCAGTTCTGATGCATTCTTTCCATTCAGAGATAACATCGATAGGGCTAAACAATCGGGAGTTGAATACATTGCAAGTCCTGGGGGTTCGACAAATGACCAGATGATAATCGAAGCCTGTAATGAACATCACATCACTCTAATACATACTGGACTCAGACTTTTCCACCACTGATTCATACAAATTATTGAATAAAATATTTCAAACTTTTATATGAAGTCTGAAATGAAATCAATTAAAGAAAATTTTAAGAAAATTTCAAAATTCAATCCAATATTTTTAGTAATAAATTATAGGCTATAATACTCTATAATCTAGGAGTCTAAGGTGGGACCGATAGAATAAGATTAAGAGTTAAAGTTTGTTTGACATTGTAACTTACTATTCTGCATTTGTTTGACTAAATATCAAAATTTTCTCAATTGAAATAAAATAATCTATGAATAAATATTTTAATCACTTTTATTTTAATTCAAAAATTATTCATATTTGGATTACACATATTTAGGCATTAGTTACTATTCAGATATATAAAAATATTTATTCATAGATTACTTTCTTTCTATTGAGAAAATTTTGATATTTATTCAAACAAATGCAGAATATTAATATATAATGTCAAAGAAACTTTAACTCTTAATTTTAGTACAAGTCGTTCCCGATATTCTATCGGTCCCACGTTAGACTCCTAGACTCTATAAATTGCTTTTTATGAATAATTCTTATATCCAGGGATGGCGATAGGGGTTTTTTGCCGAATACCCTCCCCTTGAGTCAAAAAATTGGCAAAATAACCCCTTCTTGGAGCGAGAGTTGGTTGACCCCCCCCCTCAAAAAAAAGAGAAAAATGGCCGCCAACCTGGAAAAATGGCCGCTAAACGGAAGAAAATGGCCGCGAAGGGGGCATTTTGTTCTTTATTATTGCTGTTTTACCGAAAATAACCGGATTTAATCAATAATAAAGACAATTTAAATTAAGGCTTAATTAAACGGATTTAACAGTTACTTAGTAGAAAATGACTGTTTTTTGGCCGCCATTTTTGTCCGCCATTTTTCCCCTATTTATACTTGCCCTTGGCGGAAGACATGTCGCCATATATTATATATCACACATGTCCAAGCTCGACGAAGTCAGAGGGGTCTAGGGGGTTTTCAGGGGGGTATAGGGTAGGGTATTTTCCGTGAAGGCAATTTAGACACGTTTACCGCAGTTATTACCCGTTTTCGGCCTAATTGGGTTAATTCGACCTAATTCTAGCTTAAATACAGTCCCAGGGACCTATTTAGAGAAAATTCGGTTAAATACAGTTTAAATTGTCCTAAATTCAGGTTAAATCCAGTTCCCGAAGGCCGAAAAACATGGCCGCCGCGCTAGGGGGCAAAATGTCTATACACCCCCCTTGGATATGTGTGATTATATATAAAACCAGACATGGCCAAGCTCGTCGAGTCCAGGGGGGGAATAGGGGCGAATATGACCAATTTTTCCAAAATTTCCTAGGAAGGGGGGAACTATCAAAATTTTTTGCTACAAGGGGGAACAAAAATCCAAGATGGCGGTACTAAAACTGGCTATTTCCGGCTAAATAGCAGTAAAAATGGCGGATTTCCGGTTAAATAGTCTAAATTAGCCTAAATGACACATAAATCCAGTTAAAAACGGGAAAACAGTAAAAATGGCGGACAAAATGGCGGAAATTGGCTAAAATTTGGGGGGGCGATGGGGAGGTGGTAGCTCCG
>LBFM01013852.1:0-13750 GCA_000988765.1 Achipteria coleoptrata | reverse complement strand
ACTATCGACAAAATACTATATTTATAGGATTGTGATTGAGTTCTGACACAAACAACAAAAGTCTAGTAAAGACTAAGAAACTGTTAGATTAGAGGAGATAATAAGCGAGTTTGAAGTTTTCAAGGATTATAGTATTCAAGGCTGAAAAACTCTACTTATCTTAAAAAATAAAGCGATAAATATTTAGTTGTTTTTCACAAAAACTAAAATTGAAATCTTATTTATCTCTTTCTCACTGTTTGTCGAAAAATTGATTTAATATTTTCTCTTAAAATCATACGATTTTAGTATTTTATTAAATTTTAATAATAAAATGAGTGAAACGGTTCTATTACTGGGAAGTGGCTCTCGAGAACATGCACTCGCCTGGAAACTATTGCAATCTAGCAAAGTTAGCAAGGTATATGTTGCACCCGGCAATGGAGGCATTAAAACATTGGAGAAAGTGGTTACAGTCGGTATGTCTTCTTTTTTAACTTAATTCAAATTAATAATAACTTAATTGATATAATTGTTAGACATTGACATTAAAGACATCAATAGTGTAGTCAATTGGTGTCGTCATAATAAACCAAATTTAGTTATTGTCGGACCAGAAGACCCACTCGAAAGAGGCATTGCCGATGAATTGGACAAAATTAGTGTTCCCTGTTTTGGCCCAAAGAGAGGAGCGGCCAGAATAGAGTGCGATAAATCTTTTGCTAAAGATTTCATGAAAAGACATGACATTCCGACGGCTCGCTATCAAAACTTCTCTGACGCCAAAGAAGCCAAAGATTTCGTTAAAAATTCAGAATTCAATGCACTGGTAGTAAAAGTAAGTGGTTTAGCCGCTGGTAAAGGAGTTATTGTGGCCGACAATAAAGATGAGGCCTATAATGCAATCGATTCTATTCTTGTTAAAAAAAGCTTTGGAAGCGCTGGCAATACAATCGTTGTCGAAGAGTTAATAGAAGGGGATGAGGTATCAGTCCTGGCATTCACTGATGGCATTACTTTTAAGACATTACTCCCATCACAAGATCATAAAAGAGCATTTGAAAACGATAAGGGGCCTAACACTGGAGGAATGGGTGCATACGCTCCCTATCCTTTTCTTAATAAAGAAACCTTAAACACAATAGAAAAGAATGTCTTACAAAAAGCAATCGATGGCTTGAGACAAGAGGGACATCCATTCGTTGGACTTCTTTATGCTGGTCTTATGCTTACTAAAAGTGGACCAAAAGTTATTGAATTCAATTGTCGTTTTGGAGATCCGGAAACGCAATCAATTCTGCCTTTACTTGACTCAGATTTATATGAAATTTGTTTGTCGTGTTCTCAACAAAATCTTAAATCAATTGATATTAAATGGAAAGATAAAAGTGTTTGCGGTATAGTTGTCGCCAGTAAGGGATATCCTGACAGTCCCATCAAAGGCCAAATTATTGAAGGTATAGACGATGCCATCAAAGAGGGTCTATTAGTCTTTCACGGCGGCACTCATTATAAAGATAATAACCTTTATAATAGTGGGGGACGGATATTATCTGTTGTTGCAGTCGACAACAATTTGCAAACTGCTGTCAACAAAGCCTTGAAAGGAGTGGCTCTCATCAAAATTGATAACTGTTTCTATCGTAAAGATATTGCACAGAAAGCACTGAACAGGTATTCATTTATTTTTAATTTATTATCCATTTGGGGGGTAATGACCTCATTATAACAGCACTTCATTTTAATCTATGATTCCATAATTATAACTGAACACCAATATATTCTGAACATGGCCAATATATTCTGTTCACTTATAACTACGAATCCTGAAAAGTTGGGGAAAGATTTAATTTAATCAATGGATAGAATTTTCACTAAAATATACATACTAATACTAATATACATACAAAAATTGTTTATTGTATCATACAATTTGTATATGCCCCTGATCATTTTCTTAATAAAGTTCAGTGTTAATAGTTTTCAACCCTTTTCATTAATGTACACTACCTAGATATTTACCATGTTCAACTCATTAGAAATAAGTGAATAAATTTTTTCAGGCTTATAAAGCTAAAATAATCACTAATTTCTAAGAGTTGAGCATGGTAAATATCTAGGCACTGTACTATTTTCTGAAATTCAGAGTTTTTGTTGAATTTATTTACATATAAAAATCAAATGAAAATTTTTTTATTTTAGTGAAAATTACTATTTATTGAGAGAAAAATCTTTCCACAACTTTTCATGTTTCGTACATAACTTATAACTATGAAAACCACTTTGGGTTGTTTGAAAGAATTCCCTAAGCCAATTTGAAATAATCCTGAAAATTTTAGTGTCTAAAGTTGTATTTTGCTTGAAATTTGTTTATCACAAAAACTCTGAATTTTTATATATTTTCAAATATTCCAGTATATTTATAAGAGGTTGGAAAACTATATCTTCAACTTTATGCGAAAATAATGATCAGGGTTCAAATTATAATTCTGCTAAACATGTCTTATTCATATTTTTCATTTTATAAACAATTCCCTAACTAGGTGAAAATAGTTTATACAACAACAACCCAAACTGGTTTTCATACTTATAACTCTTCGAATTTTTACCCAATTTTATAAGTTTTCATTTATGAGAGATCACGAAAAGGTTTATAGAAATTGTGATGGGAATGGTTCGGTCAGTTGATTATTTCAGTTACCAAAGTGTTCCGTTACGAGAATATTCAGTGACTTTTTTAATCTAGAATTTAGAACAACAGATGAAATGCCAAAACTATTTAAAACTAAATTCTTTTATAGACTTAATATTTAAATATATTTTTACTAAATATTTGTGTAAATATAAAATAATTAATAGTTTGTATCAAATTGTAATAGACTTCCGAAATCATTGGATTATAAGTCAAGTGGTGTAGACATAGTGGCCGGTGAAGAACTGGTCAATAAGATAAAGAAATTTGCTGCCCAAACCAATAGACCGGGTGTTGTCGACCAAATCGGAGGATTTGGAGCACTTTTTGATTTAAAAAATGCCAATTATAAGGACCCTATTCTTGTTTCTGGAACTGATGGGGTCGGCACCAAATTGAGGATTGCTCTCGATTTTAATAAATTTAATTCTGTCGGAATAGACTTAGTAGCCATGTGTGTCAATGATATACTTGTCCAAGGGGCTCAACCACTATATTTCCTTGATTATTTTGCGTGCAGTAAATTAGATGTTGATATCGCAGCTCTCGTTATTGAAGGGATCGCTAATGGATGCTATCAATCAAATTGTGCTCTCATTGGTAGGAATGACCGCTCATATAATGTTTAATATAATTAAATGTTTGATTTAAAAATGAATTGTTAGGCGGAGAGACTGCAGAAATGCCCGGAATGTATGCACAAAACGATTTTGATTTAGCCGGGTTTGCAGTGGGAGCTGTTGAGAGACAACATATTTTACCCAAAATCAATGATATCGAAGTCAGTGATGTTGTTATTGGAATACCTTCGAGTGGTGTTCACAGCAATGGCTTTAGTCTAATAAGAAAAGTAATTGAAACCAAAGGAATAAAATACACAGACTTTACTCCATTTGATCCTTCGCTTACTTTCGGTGATGTTTTACTCGAACCGACAAAACTTTATGTCAAATCGCTATTACCTGCCATTAATTCATTAAAAATTAAGGCTTTGGCACACATAACAGGCGGAGGTTTAATCGAAAACATTCCCCGGTATTAATCATTTGAATTATTATATCGTTTGAATTAAAATAAATTTATATAAATATTTAGAATATTACCAAAAGATAAAGGGGTTGTACTAAATGCCTCCCAATGGAAAGTACACGATATCTTCAAATGGATTCAAAGAGAAGGAAATATCAATAGTCATGAAATGCTTAAGACCTTTAACTGTGGATTAGGAATGATTTGTATCGTTAGTAAAACAAACGCACAGTCAGTGATTGAAATTATCAAAGGAAATGGAGAGACAGCACATATTGTCGGGCAAATAATTGAACGCAAAGACGAGGCCGTAATAGTAAACAATTTTCCGGTCAGTCCTCCAAATGAATTAACAACTCCTAAGAAGAAAAGAGTGGCTGTCCTGTTGTCGGGTTCGGGGACTAACTTTCAAGCAATTGTTGATTATGTGAATAAAAATATCAAATATACTGCCATTGACTTGGTTTTAGTCATTTCTGACAAAAAGAGCGCACAGGGATTAGTTCGAGCAGAGAAAGCAGGCATTCCAACTAAAGTTGTGATCAAGAAAAAAGTTCAGACCCGCGAAGAATACGATGAAAGTGTCAATAGAGTGCTTTTAGACCATTCTATAGACATCGTATGTTTGGCCGGTTATATGAGAATATTATCTGAAAGTTTTGTCAACTCCTGGTTGGGACGAATGATTAATATACACCCCTCTATTTTACCATTATTTAAAGGTCTCGATGCGTATAAACAGGCACTGGAGGCAGGACTCAGAATAACAGGTTGTACCGTTCACTTTGTCACACCAGAAATGGATTGCGGACCTATTATTGCCCAGAAATCGGTTTCAATTGAAGTAAACGACACTTTAGAAACACTTCAAGAAAGAGGAAAAGGAGTCGAACATCAAATATATGCGCCAACACTGGAACTGTTGGCTCAGGAAAAAGTTGTTTTGTCTGCCGATAGAAAACAAATCATTTGGAAAATATAATTAATGTTTTTTAAAATAAAATTTTTACAATAATTAATGACTAAATTTTGAATTGATTAGTATTTTGCATGAGCAAATATTTTGATGCAATAAAATTATACAAATAAATATGCTTTTTTCAATTTAGAAAGGTCAAAATTCCATAATTTTACAGACAGACAAATGTTTAACTAGAATCAATATTAAATTTTGCCTATTTTTCATAGTTTGATTAAATCAGTGAAAATGTAAAAAATGTGAATCGAAGTAATTTAGATTAATATTGAGTCCCCTATAGAGTGCCGATTGAGTGCTCTATTGAGTGCCTATTGAGTGTTGTGTCAGTGCTTACAGTATTAGACCTGATTTGATGTTTTGTTTTTATTAAGTGTTTGACGCGTTTGTCAACAAAATATTTACAAAACCAGAGCTTTAATTCAATTCTTATTTATTTAAATTTATTTAATTAATCTTTAATTAAGATAATTATGGATTCATTTGATTCAATGGTTTAATGTTTTTAATATGAATTGATTTTTATTAAACTTTTGAAGTAATGAATCGCAAAACTAAAGTAAATAACAATTGTTTTGATTTCGCGTTAAATATTGAAAATTGTGATCAAATAAGTGATAATCATTTGAAAAGAGTTTATAAATTGGATTCAGAAATCTGTAAATCAAAGTCTAATAAGTATTTAATATTAAAAATTTTTTAATCAAATAAAAGACTAATATTTTGGACATTTGTTTATAGGAATTGCGCTCAAAATATCCGTTGTCTCAACGGATTGGGTGAGAAGTCATGGCTTTCTTTATTAGACAACTCTTGCGATCAATTAAATGATTCAGAATTAGGTCGAAGACTTACCGGTGCTTTTGTTGGTCTTAAAAATTTGGGCGCCACCTGTTATGTCAATTGTCTTCTTCAGGTATTAGACATTTGTCTTCAATTAATTTAAACTATTTTATTATCTATAGGTTTGGTTTCATAACCCAATCCTCCGATCAGTTATTTATAAATGGAATCCCGAAGAAGACGAGGAAGAAGTGACTAAAAATGTATTGAAATGTTGTGACGAAGAGTTTGTGCCAATCAGTTGTATCGGAAAATTACAATTAATTTTCGCGTTAATGCAATTCGGGATTCGGAGTTCTGTTGACCCGAAACCGTTCATCACTTGTTTGGGTTTGGATGAGAACCGACAACAGGACGCACACGAGTTCTCCAGTCTTTTCTTTACTCTCATTGAAAATAAACTTCAATTACAAACAAATCCTGAACTCAAAGAAATAATTCAAAGACAATATATGGGAGAATTCGCTTATATCACCCGGTATTCAGTCTATACTTAAAATCAATTCTCATCTTTGAATTTGTTTTAAAGGTGTGTCACATGTTTTGGAGTCTCAGAACAAAAATCTCGATTTTATGAATTGAGTCTTAAGATTAAAGGCTGTAAAACACTTATCGATAGTTTGACTGACTATTTATCCGTTCGTTTAATAAATTTATTGTAAAATTGTTTTAATTAATTAATTGATTGATTTGATCGATAGGACGAAAAACTCGATGGAAACAATCAATACTTTTGTGGTGTTTGTTACCAAAAGAGAGACGCCGTCCGTTGCATTCAATTACGAAAATTGCCGCCCATTTTAAACATTCAATTATTAAGATTTGTTTTTGAGCCACAAATTAAAAAATTAAACTCTTTTATACAATTTCCCGATATTTTGGACGTCAAACAATATTTACCGACAAATGTCTCTGAAAAGCTTACTTTAGAAGAGACGACATACCACTTGAGTGCTGTTCTCATACATAGAGGTCCGAGTGCTCATTCTGGCCATTATATCGCACACATTAAAGATGAAAACACAGGCTTTTGGTTCAAATTTAATGATGAAAAGGTCGAAGAAATTGAAGGCAAAAATTTAAAACTCGATTCAGACGATGGAAATGAAGAGATTATTGAAATAAATGGAAAGAATTCATCGAAAAGCGATAAAAATAAAGAAAAACTAAAGGGTTTACACAATTCTAATAACGCATATATGTTAGTCTATAAAAATATTACTCAAACTAAACTCGATTTGGGACACACTTATGAAAACTGGGATTTACCGCAATATCTTATTAATGCCATTAAAAGAGACAATCAATCGTTTGAAGCATCGATTGCTGAACTCAGAAAACAAAAAGTAGTCATTCATTCGCTCATTCATTCACTTGTTGTCAAAAAATTAATTATTTATTTAATAGGAAATGGAAATATTGGCCCGAATTAAGAGAAAAAGAGAAATTGTGGGAATTTATCGCCATTTGTCTAATAATCCGGACCAACCGTTTGAATTCATTGCTAAAAAGTGGTTATCAGAATGGCTGAACGCTAAGGCAACTGAACCCATACCTCCTGTCGATAACACTCATCTTCTTTGCATTCATTCTAAACTCAACTTCAAACTCATGTCTTCAGTTAAATGTATTTCAAAATTAGGCGCTAATCTGATTTATGGCACTTATGGGGGCGAACCCAAACTCGGACCCAACTCTTTGTGTAAGATTTGTGTCGCAAAAGAAGTCGAAATCATAAAAATGAAGACTAAAATCGAAGAAGACATCAGAAGAATCACATCTCAGCTTAAATATACTTCTAATCCGAGCGAAGATTCATTTTGGGTCGGAAAGGATTCTTTTAAAACTTGGAAACAAATCAAACTCAAGTCAATTGAAGCACAATCTTCTGATAAAAACGGTTCGGTTTATTAAAATCTATTCTTTATTTCAATTATTGTTTTTATTATCAGAAATATCAGACGATTCTATTGAAGTGATAGAAAATAATGACAATAATGACAATCAAATTGTAATCTTTAATGAAGACATAATTTGCAGTCACGGTATGTCTATCTGTTTCTCCTTTTTTTTAAAAATCAGTTTAATTTTAAGATTTTTATTCAAATTTAGGGGATTTAACACCGATTGAGAATAAGCGACGACTTATTCCTCGTCCCGTTTGGCAAACACTTAAAGAATATTTTCCAAACGCACGAGAATTCACATCCGATTCAAATGTCTGCCAAAATTGTTTGGTAAGTCTTTTAATTAAAAATTGTTTTAGTTTTTAAATATATTTAATATAATTTTAATTTATTTTCACAGAAATTAAGCAAAGAATTTGAGTCAATTAAAAGTCAACACAAAGAAATGGCTGTTCAACAGAAGTTAGTTTTACCGAATCTGTCCGCTGAAAGACATCGTTTAGATTGGGAGGACCTCTCAGTTACCGATAGATATTACGCTTTGAGCCGAAAATTTTTAATGTCTTGGAAGAGGTTTATTAAGTGAGTCTTGTTTTGCATTTTAGTCTCTTATTGCTTCTCAATTGAAAGCCATTCCTCTTAAATGTTTCTAAATTCTATTTAACGAAAATGATTTTATTTACTTAAATAGCTGTCAGTGAATACTCAATACATTAATAACTGTATTGAAAGTTGAGGAATAGTTGCGGTACTGTTTAAAGAGAGAATCAAAATAAGATGAATCAACTGTTTTCAATCAATGCTCAGTTGAAATAAAAATCAGATTCTAATTCCTCTCAAATCTATTATTCTTTTGCCGGTTTCTTATCTCTTAGTGTGTGGTTTAAGTTACAATCGACTCATTCAAGTTTCACACAATTTTCGCGCTCATTGTATGCGACACTCATTTCAGAAAACATTTTCTCAGATATTAATAAGAGATTAATAATATAAAAGATATGATTTCAACTCTTTTCTGATTATTCCTTAAATACATATTTTGGTTATTAAAATAGTCATAAAAAATAATTAAGTGTTAAAATGAGAACAAATTGAAAGGTTTTCACATTTATAGCCACAGATTATGAAAGTTAATCTCAAATAAATGTAAATTTAATTCACTTAACAAAACATTTGAGACGATAACCTAAATGTTAATAATCTAAAGTTTGGCGAATATATAAACTATATTTGAGATCACATTTTCTTATGAGTTCTATGTTTTGATATATTAAAGTCGAGTTTGATTTTTAAGTTTTTTATTTTGAAATAATACTGCAAAATGTTCTCACTTGGCTTTGGGGACGACTTACGGATCACTAATAATAAGGGAAATACTCTTTGCTATTATGTATGCAATACTCTCATGACATCCGATTTGATTGATGACCGAAGCCATGAGTTATCCATATCTCACTAAACACACCCAATATTTCTTAGTATATCTTTTATATGGAATACAACTGCGATCATAATCTTCTAACCAAAAAAAGTACATTATTTCGATTTTTGGCATTCATTGATAGCATTTCGATTCACTCTTTTCATATGACCTTAACTTTTAAATTAAAAATAATTTTTCGTTCCTTTTCTTTATTAAATATTTTATTTCTCATAAATTAGTTTTTATTTCTTGAGTTCACAGTTTTGTCCGATAATTAACTCAATACAACTCTATAGTTGTTGCCATTATTCGACTTAATCTCAAATAAAATCTCTTTGAATATGAATAGAATCTTAATTAACAGTAAATCAATAATTTTATGGTCAAATCTGAACCATAAAATCTAGTCTTTGGGAAATTTTTCACTCAAAAGAGATTCATAGTCAGAGACACCCATATATTACATCAATTATCCAAATATACAATTAGTTACTATTTTTTAGTACCGTATGATTAAATTAAGCATGATAAACTAGTTTTTTAACTTAATTTATTTGTGACTTAATTCAAATTTAACTTTTTTTAGAACACAGTTTGAGAAAAATTAAACATTTATTCCTTTAATCTATAGATTATCTGAGAGTTAATTAAAATAATGATTTGAATCTTTTAAAAAATTGAATAAACAAATAAAAATAAAATTATAAATTGATTACAATTTCAGTGATCCCTTACGATACGATCCGCCGGAAGTGGTTGACAACTCTGGTCTCCTGTGCGCTCACCAACACTTCTTATTTCCGACTCAAAAAGTTGAGATAACAGGCATTGAAAGCAAGTATGAGTGCTGTTGTCTAACAATTTTCAATATTTTTTCAGTAAAACAATTCAATATTTCATTCAGATTTGTGATCTTAACTAAAGAGGAATGGGAGACATTGACTAAATTTTATTCCCATAACTGTCAGATCATATTTTATATAGTTTTGGATGAAAATAATATTAAATCATTTGAATCTAATCCGTGTAAGTTTTACTATCATTTTTATATTTGCATTCAATTTTGGCCATAATTTGACAATAATTGTAATTTCAATAACAATTTGAGTCTTCAATCAATTTTTATTTATTTAATTGCTTTTGCGATCGCTTTTCTCTAGAATTACCCAAAATTATAGTTTTATAGTGTGTTATCATTTTATATGACATTACATTCTGGAAGAACTCAAATGAAATTTTATTCAAATAAAATGCTTTAAAATGTTTTTTAAAACCAATTCAGTGTTGAGTTAAAGTTAAAAATCTTTGTTATATTACGACCACTGCTTCAACCCTTTGATTCACATAACAAGCGAATAGACCTTCGCTGCGACTCAAACTTGTAATCAAAAAGTCATTAGAATCGTATTAGAAATGATTGTTTATATAGCATTTGCAGGAATAGTGTGGCCACAATATTGTGTGCCATTCTTTGGTTCCATCGCACAGATATAAGTGCTCCAAATCCTTTGCAACCCTAATAAACATTATAACATCATTTAGAAAATTGAGTTTCGCTTAAACTTAGTTATTGTGTATTTCAATGCAAATATTTTTCAAGTCTATTGATTGGCCGAAAAATACTTTAAGTTAATTGTAATTTTTGCTCATTTATTCAATTGACAGCATATTGTGATTCGTGTTTTCAAAGCCTTATATTACAAGAAGAAAGGGATAGACTTACGTATAAAAATCAATCGATTTATGTTATCAAAACTGAAAACAATGAAATCAATTCGGATGACTCTATTGATAAATATGATATCAACTCTGAGTCCTATCAATTAGTAAGTCATTAATACATTTATAAACATTTAATAAAAGTTTTTAAAAGAAAAATATAAATTATGTGCTAATAATTTACAGAAACTCAATGATAAAAAACTAAGAAAAGAAACGGCAAAAACTGTTTTAGGAAATGGAGAAATTCAAGGACTCAGACGTAGTTCGCGGCGCAGGAAAAACAGAAATGAAAAAGAAATTAAAGTCTCGTCGACTAACACTTTATTAGAACTCAAAGTACAAGTAAGATATGACACAATTCTAACAACAATTCATTTTTGGGACACCAAAACAAAAAACGTTTGCAGACAAACACTAGTTTTTCCAACGGAAACACTATTTTTGAAAAATT
This sequence comes from Achipteria coleoptrata, assembly GCA_000988765.1. NCBI lineage: Eukaryota > Metazoa > Arthropoda > Arachnida > Sarcoptiformes > Achipteriidae > Achipteria > Achipteria coleoptrata. Next base: position 2,728 of record LBFM01013852.1, on the reverse strand, counting down.
TGATGACATAATGATTGCTATTTATATTTTAGTATTTATCGGGATATTAACAGACAATTTTGCTTTGATATCCAAATTTGTTGTTCAACATGCTCACTTAAATAGCTTACGAACCTTTTCCAGGCTTAGAATTAGATTTAGCTTAAAGTAAATAAATGGACAATTGTTACCATTTATTAACTTAAACTATAGATTCAATTATTTTGGGATAATTTTTAGTTTTCTAAATAGAGCTGAAAAGCCTTTAATTAAATGAATTTATTTTTTGTTAAGATTTGTGACAAATAAATCAATTGAAATGAGTGTTCAAAACACTGTTCAACGATTGAATTTTGAGCACAAAATATTTCAAAAGAGATCCACTTTTTATATCGAGATCTATGGTTATAGGGTTCGAATCGCTACACATTTCTTTCTATTGTTAAGAAGAAGAGCTGAGGGAACGGCACTCAATTGAATACTTTGAATCATTATAGATATTCAAATCTTTTATTCTTTTTTCCTTTAAATTAAATTTGATTTTTATTATTTTTCGTCGTTTTTTGGTTTTATTTTTAAACCTTAAGACAAACATTTATTATCCAATTTTCAAATCTCTTTAAATTCTAATATTATTTTCATTTAATTAAGAAATAATCAAAATTTTTCTAATTATTAACTAAAATCATTTGATTTTCAAAGATAATGAATATATTTAAAGTGGCTCCTTATGATCAGCACCTATCCATCGATAACAGACCACTCGAAACAAACAACAAAACTTTGGCTGAACTTCATGTCGAGCCCTATTCCATAATCAATTTGAAAGTAAGTAATCTTACATTTATTTTATCTGTATTTCTACTAAAAATATTTAAATTCAATTTTAAAACGAAATTAATGTTTAATTCATTTTGATATCTCTCTAACGAATCATATTCTGTAAAGTAATCAAAATTTAGTTATCATTAATCTAATGAATAATTATTTGTTAATTATTTTGATTTCTAATTAGAGACTAAAAATAGTTGTGAATCGTATAAAATAGTCAAATATTTTGCCCGTTTCTAATCACTTGACGATCAAATCTTAGATTTTATTGGAATACCTGTTCATCTATTCATAGTTATTGTATAGGTTTTGCATATTTCAATTGTCAGAGAGGACTGGCCTCGAATAATAGATTACTCTTTACAGTTAAGAATGTTTAGTTCAAATCTAAAACATCTATGATTTCCAAAGTTTTCTTCAACTCTTAGATTCAAAGGGGGTTCGAAGGGTTAGCTCGTGTTTTGGAGATGGGTCCTATTATAATATGGTGCGGGTTTGTTCCCATCGATCTCTGTTTTCTGTTGGACCTTAAGTTTAGTGAAGGAATTGAAATAAAAAAATAGTGTTTTGCTCTCATAGTCTCATAGAATATCTGTGACTACGAGTCGATACACATATACACCAATTATGTACATAAAGTTAGAGTAAGTTTTTCTAACGTTTAACTCAGCTTTACTTAAATTGCAACTCAATGTACAGAACTTTTGATGCATTAGTATACAAGTGATGGGGACAGCCATCAGAAGAGAATGAGTGAGACTAACAGAACGCAGCGCTTATATAACATTGAATATCAAACCCGTGAGAACCTGAGTGTACATTAGAATAGAGTGCGATCCGATCCAAATTTAAGCATTTAAGCTTAGGCTCAAACACAACTAATAGTCAGTAGTGGGAGCTTCCTCTCAACCCTTCTGCTCAAAATTGTATCTTTGATTCACCCCATCATTTGGTTTTAACCCTTTGATAGGAAATGCGGAATAGGGAACAGGCGATAGGTTTTGTGTAATTCAGTACAGAATATTCTTTTTGAGACAACACACAGAGAAGTGAACTATGGAAAGGTAGCCAATGTCAAGGTTAGTCAAAGGGTGGGAATATTTCACATTAATTTTAACCAAAAGGCATTCAACTCTTCAAATATTTTATGCAAAATAAATGGACATATATTTCATTTAACCTTTTTTCACAATTTATTGATTTCTAACGATCTTTCTCTCACTTATTCTTAAATCTCTTCTTTTGTTTGTTTCACTCATTTTATATTATTATTATTTTTATACTAACTTTGACTCAATTCATATTACAGTGGAAACTCTCTCTAATTTATTCAAACAAATGCACCGCAATATACAAACAAAATACAGTATAAACAGTAGACAATTGTTTTTACAGTATTAGTTGTGCGTTAATTGTACACTACTAGTGCATCAACATAGTTAGTTTTAAGACAACAAGCAATATTTTACAGTACAACATAAAACAATAGGGAGTTTACACTGTATATTCTATAATATTCTTATATTAAAATAAGAGTCCACTCATCCATCAGTGACTCAATTATTGTATAAAACTAATGATATCGCTATAAATGTTTGTGTCTCTCAAACCCTTTTTCTGAGTGAATCGTTTGCCTCTTTTTTATTGGATTTTTTGCAACTTTTATCATTTGAAGCGAAAATTAGAGACCTTTAAGAGACCACCGCTTCATAAGACAATTATTATATCGTTTTAATGAACTAACGGCTATTAAATCGCTTGAATTCGGTATTCCTTTAATATCATGAGTGAAATAGTTTTAAATCAACACATTATTAATGTTAACAAAAATCAATATAATTTAAACATTTAGATAAAAATGAATATAAAAATATTTAAATTGTATTCAGATTCATAAATAGCACCCGATTCTTTTTTA
>LBFM01013831.1:3184-23395 GCA_000988765.1 Achipteria coleoptrata | reverse complement strand
TCTCTCTCTCTCTCTCTCTCTTATTGTAAATAAAATAAAGAATTGATTAAAGTTTGAAAAAGAATTTGCAAACAATTTTTGTATAAAACAAAATGAAATGAAATAAACATTTTTATTATTTCTGAAAATAAAAGTACAGAGAAATCAAAAATCAAATCAATGTTTGAATTGAAAGTGAAATTCCATAGTATTAGGAGTTAGGGATAGGTTAACATTGATGCAATCATATGAGGATTACTTTAACCGGAAAATAATATTTAGATCGCAATCGACTCAGAGCTACAGAAATGTGATTTTATTCTGTTTTCCGATCAGTACTGAAGTGTTCGCCAAACAATAAATACTCCATATATTAGAGCATATATTAGAGGATCTCATTATTTAAGGCATTCCTAAGCCATCACTGATTCAATAAAATAAGGGCTCACTTGAGGTATAAGAAAATAATGCAAACTTTAGAAACAGTTTGAGCGACAACTGATCCAATGGTAGTGAAAATGGTATCAAATGATAGTATAAAAATTGATTTTAAGTCTTCCGCGGCAGACAATAGTATAGCATTTTGTAACCATTCTATGGCTGATTAACTCAAGTGATTGCTCTTAAAGGCGAATAATACAATAACATTACCTCTCCTTTCGTTTTCGCCTCTAATTTGTAAAATTTGTGCCAATTATGTAATCATTTGTGCGTTTAGTTAACGCATCGATAGCTAAACACTTTTGATTTGATTATTTATTTGACTCAAAAATATTTTGTTAGAAAACTGGTTCCTAAAGAGTGTCAGATATTGTGTGCTAATCGTTATCTAATGTTAATAATTAGTAAACATTATTAATAGAGAAGTATTTGCCATAAAATTCTAATCATTTTTGTTTCTAAAATGTAATCAACAAAACTTGATATTTAATCAAATCATTGATAAGTTTTTATTTGAAAATACAGTTAAATATTTGTTCGAATCAAAGGATATTGAATTACAAAATTGAAAAACACTGAACACTACTATAAAAATATAGTCTCAGAATAAGCTGGTTGTGCAATATCTTTGAATAAATAAACCCTCTTCTCTTCCAATAAGAATAAAGGTTTTAGTTTTAACTAAAATATATTTTTCAAAGATGTCTGTCATTTGTCAATAAGTTTTTTGATTAATTGTCTGTTGTTTTACTTATAGATTGAAAAGTTATCACTTCTTTTTATCTTCAAATAATGTCTTTCTTTATCTAAACATTGGATTCTGTTATTAATAAATTTGATTATAAGTTTTGTAATCATTGAAAAGATTTGCAAAAATCTTATACTTTAGCCAACAGTGAGATACAATTTGTCGCTTTAAGTCAATTAGAACATTAGAACATGTATCCAGGTTAATTTCATTCTTTAAAATGAAAAATGTTTTACAAATTTGTCTCAATATTCAGAAATTTTTGATGAAATTGATTGAAAGTCTTAGAATCTTAATGTGAATGATTGAGGACCGGATGATATCAGATGTTTTTATTAAAGTGATTGGAGTGGAATAGGAGTGGAATAGGAGAGGGGAACATAAAAATATTTGTTGGCTAAAAATCTCTTAAGTCTAAAGAAGTAGTCAAATGTAAGTCTAGTGTTATTAGTGAACAAATTGACACAAATAAACGATTTGGTAATAAAAATCAGTGCAATTGTCAACAAAAATATCTGTGGTATGTTTACAAGTAGCAGATGTGCGATACGGATGAATATTTGCTTACGAGCGGCGCATCACTGCATCCAATCTATTTCCAGTCCCGTCCCAACGCCTCCAAACACTACTAATTTCTCGACTTTTTAAACTCTGTTCTCTTATTGATTAGTTTTACTAAATTCATGTCTCGTTAGACAACGATTCTCTCTTAACAGTTATTATATGAATCCACTCATAAATCTTTCAATGAGTCGATGCATATAAATAGAAATCATAGGATAGGGAGAAATGAGTCAATCCGTTTTTCACTTCAATGCCATTTGCCTTCAAATTTGATTTCAAACAAATCATTCAAAACTCAAAACATAATCGAATGAAACTATTTTTCACTTAAAACTCAAAAAACAGGAATTTTCAGAATGTTATCCTTAAAGTTTCAAACAAATACTATTATAGATCCCTTGACTACTCTACTATTTACTTGTCATATTTATTCACTTTTAACAGGTATATTTTAATATCATAAGATATTAATATCAATGATATTCACTTGAATTGGATGAATAGAAGCCCCGAAACGGGGAACAGTTGGTGTTTTATTACAACCATTCAATTGGAGATCCTTTTATCAATCCATCGATACATAAATTATAGGGGATATCAACGAAACCGTAATCGAAGGGCTATAATGACTGAATTAAATTCATAGTCATAACTATTTCTATTGAATTATTTGTGTCAGCCCTCAGATGATCGGAATTTCACAAATAATTAGAGTCAGCAAAATCTGAATATTATCTGAAATGACTTTTTGTTTATAAATTGAAATTTTAAGTCAGAAAATAAGTTTTGTGAGCACTTTATAGATTCAATCAAAATATTATATCAATTCTATGAGAATAAGAATAAATTCGTTAATATTTCTTCTGATTTGAATAAAAATGAGAAAATTGTGTTCAATGAATGAGATAAACACTTATTCGTAGTCACAAATTGGCCCTCAATTGTTAGATGGAGTGAATAAATTTGGTGACAATTTCTGTCTCTTCAGTAAATAGAATATGAATTCAAATTCTTCAACCATTGATAGGGACCTGAAATTTATGTCTATTGGGAGCCGTTGTTTGCAAGCATTTAATTAGAGGACAACAAAGAGTCAAAAGCAATGCTAAGAAGCTATTGATATAAACGAATGACTTTTTATTATTGAATACAAGTGACTGAGAATACGAATAGGGCTTCACTTTTGTGATCAATGATGACATGACGGCAAACATTAACAGTTGTGGCGAATCTTTTATGTATTGAACGACAATCACTTTGAATAATGCAATGAATGATTCAATTTAATCAAAACCTCTCGCCATTCATTGAAAAATGTTCTATCATCTAGGTATAATGCCTTTTAAGTTTAAATTTTGATCAAAATGACAATTTGGGTGAAACTTTCAGTTCATAATCAATGAATTTTTAGATTTAAAAATATTTTCGAGAAATTTATTATAAAATTTTTATTTAAAAATATTTATTCATTTATTTGTTTCCTTTTAGTTTTAAGACAAATATTTATTAATATATATTTTTGTTCTGAATTCAAGATTTTTTTCTTAATTTAAATTAAATTAAATTTTTGTTGGAAATGTTGGCTAAGAGTTGGGAAACATTTGGATAAAGACGTTTTGGTTTTGTAAACTAATGTCAAGAGTAAAGAATAATTTCTTTTAACATTTTTTGGCTCAAAATGTTAGGGAAAAAAGAAACTGAAAACTGTTGACTCCAAATGAGTTGAAAACTATAAAGGGATCCCTGTTTTGAGGGTTTTGATTAATTTTCGTCAATCGCTAATTAAAACAAAATATTTTGTGACAAAAAACTAATTATTTGTCGAGTTTTGCACATTTAATAAACGCTTGAATACTTCGAAGAAATATTCATTTAAAGGGAAACAACAAAACAACACAATTATTAGCTCTGTTTTAACGTTTTTTAGTGTTTTATTGTGTTTTTGTGTAAACTTCTTATAAGAGTTTCCAAATAAATCATAAGATTTTTAGTTTATTTTTGCTAAAAATAATGATATCTTTTTTGAAATTGAGACCAATTTTCTAAACTTATTAAATAAAAATGATTTAATTAAGTCATTCAAACATTTAATTAATAGAATATTCAGTTTATGTATCATTTTTTGAGAATATATTTTAGTAGAGATATTGAAGAACTGGTAATTAAGAAATGATTAATTGCTAGATCTAATTAAAAGTTAACAATTAACTAACAAGTAAGATTCTCAAAAATATTTTCCCTAAAATGATCTATCATCTATAATGTGTGATTCATAGATCCAATGTATGATTTCCAGATGTGATTCCTTTTTTTGATAATAACTTATTATCGACTTTTATTAATAACTTATTCAATGGATTCCGTTTGAAAATAAATATTTTCATAATTATTTGATTGGGTTTTGTGTTGTTATGACATCAAGTCTTCATAATATTAGACAAAAGATTTATTTAAGAGAGTATACGAATAATTATTAAACGAAAATATGTTATTTTTTGGGACACAACACAAAAACTTCTTTCATGTGATTACTTAAGAATATAAGACTTTATAATTATGACTAAATATTAGTACAGATGCTTCACATAAGTCGAGGCGTTTCGTCTATTATTTATGTCACTAAAAGTTCGCACATAAGGCCCACCATTTGGGGAACGACATACGAAAAGAGTGAGAGACAAGTCTGTGCGAAATGTGCTCTAAAACTAAATCTATAGAAAAGAAGAGCAAAGATTTTTATGTAACCAAAAAATTTGTAGAAAAAAGTTTACGATTCGTTAATTTTGTCGACAAAGATATGGCTTTGTTTTAGTTTAAAGGCATATGACTTTTGGTTTACTAATATATTCTTAAAGATTATTCTTTAGATATTATTAGTGTTTTTACACAAATAGTTAATTATTTAATTTGAGTCAATGTTTAGTCTGCAATCATTGTATAAAAAGATTTGTCAAAACATTGCAATTGAATGATCGGAATAGAAATTGGATCAGAGTTTGAATGTGGACAGAGTTGTCCACTATTTGATTGATTGAATTGATTTCGTGTTTAATCCGCAATTTTGAGGATAGGTCTAAATCCTTGTTAAGTCTAATGTGAATATAAATTAGATGTTTATATTTTACAAAACATTTACATAAATCCCAAAAACATTAGATTTGACATAAAAAATGAGCCAAAAGTTTATTACTATTTAATACATGAGATATTCTTTAAAGTCTTGACATTTAACCAATGCTAGCAATAAATAAGACTAAACGAGCAAAAAATGTGTCTCATCTGAGGTTTAAATGTTGTTTGAACTTTGAAGTGAAGGCATACCTCCCAATAAGACTTGAAATTGAATCGCAGCTGACTTTCAACGATCATCGCTTTGGTGTCATCGCATGGATTAGTATTTTGGACGTAACGACCATTTTTTCACTCTCTGTGCCGAAGCACAACATTTTGTGTTTAACTGTGAAAACAAGTCCTTTAAAACTAAAATTAGATAAAATTTTAAAAATATAAACAATTTGTTCAAAGTTTAGTCAATAGTCTATTGAACTTTACATCAGAAAAAACTTTGTTTTTTCATTTGAAAAATTGTTATTTCAATTTCTTAGTCATAGGAATAACTATTTTTTATACCGTATAACGAATAATGAATGACAAACTATGACAACATTTATATTAATTATCTACTTTTTTCAATCAGGAAAAAGAGTGAAATTTAAATGATGCTATTTTTATGAATAATTAAGATAGTTTATGATAGTTTAACTCAAAGCTATGCCCGAACTCTTTATGAGAGCACAGAATGCTTTTGAATAAATAAAGAATACTTAGTAATGAAATACTGAAAACAGATGTGTTTCTAATGAAAATGTTTTTTAACAAAAACACCGAAAGTAATAAAAGGTTTATTAACTCAATCTATGCTTTAATCCCAGAGATTTAGTGAAGAATTTATAACAAAGATATCTATTGTTTACTATAAAGGTATGCCTAACACTCTAACACTCATATCAATAACAAGTATTGTATTTTTTGTTGAACGGAAATATGTGTGAAATTCATCGATATTTGTGGCATTGAATTAATGAAGCAAATAAATGAACGAAAGAGTCAAAAGCAGTTCTTAAGTCCTTTTTTGTGTGAAGTGTCGGCTTTTCTTTAAAACCGAGAAATCATTGATAGTTAGGAAAAGCCGATACAAACGTCCAAAACAACGATTCTTCTGATTTACGATCACTTTCTGAATGGCTGTAAAACTAAGTGTTTATTTGAAATACACTTCTGAATGAAATAAACCATATCTTATTACACCACTGTTTAGAATATAATTCCCTATTTTTCATATCATTTTTCTTAGATATTCATCTCTCTCTCTCTCTCTCTCTCTCTCTCTCTCTCTCTCTCTCTCTTTAATATTTTAACATTTATTTAATGCAGACATGAATTGAAATAAAACATGAATTTTAGTGTTATTTTGTTTAAATTAAAATCGAGAATATATTTGAAACTTAAAATCCTTATGTTTTTGATTGTAAACGGTTTGGTGAGTGACAACACAAATATCCTAAAAATTCGATACTTTCAGTGCAAAACATTCTTGTTTTGTGACCCAAACTCTAGAAACAGGACGTATAGTCACACCAAACATATTAAAAACTACTTTAAAACATACGAAAAGATTGCATTCGACTATTAATCATTGCCTAAAATGGATGGACAGTGACTTAATTTGTGAAATATAATGGATTGCGTGACCGGAACTACATATTGAAAGAATATTTTCTCTGCAAAAAGCAATAGTTTGTTAAACAAATCTCAAAGAATTCTTCATCACTAATGAAGGCTACAATTTAGGCAGTTTTGACATTAGTGTTAACAAATGAATTGTCACACTGTTTGGCACAGGCAGGCGCTCACAGGGGACTAATACTTGTAACATCTGGTTAAGCTTTACTACTTACACATACATCAAATTCATTCTCCATTACATATAATACCCAATAATTCTGTTTTGCAAATATTTGTCTCGTTTTCAGATTCTTTTGAGTATTCATTTGTTTTCAATGAAAATAGTGTTTTATTGATATTAAAATTACTCATAATATTTATTTATAGATTCACTGGTTTTGGTGTAGTTTTGGTGTAGTCTTGTTATCAGATTAGTTGTGTGTTTCCTCAATAATGTTCTGTTCCTTTCATTCAATAACTTTAAAGTAATGCTGAAAATACTTTTGTCGTCTGATATTCTGATTATCAAGAATTTAATGGTTAATATTCAGAGTTTATTTATAAAATACAAACTACACGTTAGTATTGAGTCGATGGCTAACTTTCGATCTGTCCATAAAGAACAGGATCTCTTGAAATTCGAATACAAGAATTCTGTTTTGTGTGTAAGTATTGGTTTCCAAGAGTCTAACTCTCGAGTGCTTTTGACGGACTTTTCCTCAACAATACTACAGAAATAAATGATTTTTTAAAGGAATCTTTGAATTTAGTCTCAACTGTTCGTCGAAACACTTCTCTCAAAGATTTTCAAAAGAAATGAAAAATTCTTATATTTAGAGCTAATAATATATTTCTAAAAGTTTGACAAAATTTTCAGAAATATTTGATTGTATTCTCGAGTTTTTACAGCAAATCGTTTGCAATGATTTTTCTGAAAATTTTATTGAATTCAATTTAAGAAGAAATCAATTTATTTATTATTTCAATAGTGTTTGCAATTTATTGATTGTTCGATAAAAATATTTAATCAATAATTTTGATGATTAAAAAAGTCATATAAAAAGTCATAAAATATCGGAGAAATGGAGTAAAATGTGTATGAATTTAATCCTAATATTTTGATCTTTTGATAAACTTATTTGAAAACACCACTTATTTTGGTTATACACCGTTTCCAATAATATTAGATGGAATCGAGTACTCAATAGAAGTAATGATACAAAATATATACTTTACTATATTTATAAGCCATATATAGCCATATCCTCACCACTTTTGGCCTCTCCACTCGATCATCAGCGGGAGGTAATACTTGTGCTCACTTATGCCCACCTGTCCCCATTGGAAGGCATATTATAAGGCATAGAATACTATTATTACATTAATCCAGTGCTTCTATCGATACATTTTTATTGAGAGAACTGACACTTCAAAAAGTTTCATAAGAGTTGAAAAGTAGAGGAAAAGCAGTTCTTAAAAGAACTAATAGTATAGTTAGTGAACAGCTCTGAAATGTGTAATAATGTGTATTCATATGACAACACTCTATTCACTAGTGGAGGACTCGCTATTTATTGAGTTATCACTTGAAAGACTTATTCACTGTTACCGATATTTGATATAACAATAGAAAGGATCGCATTTTTACATTTATTTACTCGTTTTTCATAAACTTTTTGCTATAAATATATCACTTCTTTTGTTGTTATTTTCAACAGAATATTCCTCTTTTAAGGTTAAAATAATTAATGAAATCAAAGCCTACACTATAAGTGCTATAAATATATTTTTGTGTAATAAATCATTTAATTTAGTCTTTATTTAAATTGATTTTTCTAAGTATAAGACTATAGTTTGGATGCCTTTGAGCTGAAAAGTGAAAGTTTAAACACAACACAAAATTGTATGGAATTGTATGGCAAACACACACACAATATAGAAGTTTATTAAATGGCTTTTCCACCACTTTTTCCAGATTTAATTTTTTCGTTAACGCATCGCAACGACAAAAACAAATATTGATGAATACGAAAGCAAACATTTTTAGCAAAAATGAATTACTTTAACGTTTGAAGAGTCCAACAGTTTGTATGACTAGAGTTAGTTCCTCTCAATCTCTCTTTGAGACAATATATACTTTTCTCTGCCATTTAATATCGAAACTTTGACCTTATATAAAGAAAATTGCCCCGGGATATGATTCAATCGGTTCGCTCCCAGTTATTTGTAAAATTGGTATATATTTAGTGTGAAATTAAATCAATTTTAATGAAAAAATTGCTAATTTGATAGAAACGCTTATATTGAATGTGAAAGCATTCTTTCAAATCAATTAAATGCAAGGCTTTCCAAAAAATTAAATTAATGCTAAGAATTGGGTGAAATGTGAAGAGACTTTTGATGTGAGAAGAAATGAGTTTTAATATTGTGATCATTTTGTGTGCATTGGATTCAATTTGAATCAAATATAAGGCTATAGGGCTGTTGACATAAAATAGTGATTCTCACCGAACACTAAACTATACATTTCGTTAACGTTTTGCAAACATTTGGCCGAATGAATGCCTGCCTTTACTATAATAGGCTTTAGATTTGAGGCCAATCTGTGATAACAGTGTTCGATGTCTTCCCTGTCTTCTATGGCAATGCCATCCATGCAGTGAAACAAATAGTTAAGAATAGAGTAGAGATGAGGACTCGAAGGAAATGCACACTTGTTTTGATGGTTGAGTCAAAAAACATTAATTTTGCGATTCATTCGATTGCATTCCAGCGGCAATGAAGATGAGGACTGACATACAGTTGCTGTGGAAACCTTTCATTAAAATGACAGGCATTCAAACACAACACCTGCAACAGTCTTGTATTGGATGTGTTGGCTCTCAAACAATAAACACAAGCAATACATACCAATCAGATCCTCCAGTTTTTAGCATTTTTTTTAATAACAGAAATATTTATCACAAAAACATTTTTTCCTTACAATCATATTATTCTTTTCGATATATTTTTATTCCTTTATTTAATTATTATTTTATTCAAAAAATGTATTAAAGAATTCGTCTTCAAATGTCATTCAAATAAATATAATTCATATAAAATATTTCATTTAATAAAATTAAGTCTCGGAACTAAAAAAAAGTTTTCACTTAATTTAGTGCTAATATTAATGTTATAAAAATAATCAATTTTTCTAAGTCTGCATCAAATCTACTAAAAATGTTTGAAATGTTTTATTGGATTGAATTGGAGTAAAGACTTTTAATGCTATCATTGAAAGCAGAGAACATTATTTACAGAACTATATCATCACTTATTGGCTGACATTCATCCAGAATTGGCACTCAATGAAAGGCACAAAACGGTGAGTGAAGCTCTGAATAAAGTGAAATGTGTAGAGAATATTAGCTTTTGAACAAATGCCTGGATATATATAAGTGAGTGACAGACATGAGAACAACATTATGTGACACTCTTTTGCAGAGCTCTCACAACATCTCTGATTGCTTTGCTTACAATCAAAAGTTTTATTGCGACGACAAATACTTTTTCATCCCAACAAATATGTGAACAATTGATAAAAACTGCACTTTTCTGTCAGATATCGATTAAAATAATTGTAGAAACTGTTATCCACTATAATGTAAATCCATTAGTTTTTATACTCTCTTTTTATATACTCTTTCAATAGCTTTCAAACAAATTGTTTTCAAACTAACTGTTCAGTTATGTTATGATCCAAATATTCTCAATTCAATACTATTCTAAATTTATAAGCACTCATTCTTTTAGAATGTCTTTCCCCTCCTTATTGATGACCAAAAATAAATTATTGATATCACAAATTGAATCACAAATGAAGGCACAAACAGTTGAATAGATTTGAAGGCAATAAATATGAAAACATTTGTGTTTATCTCTATATTTATTAAAATTTAGAAATTGTTTGCAAAGAATTTGTTTATGAAGTGGTCTGAAGAGAGAGGAAAGAGTGGCACAGTGTGGTCATTGATTGGGTTCACTCAATCGAATACAATGGGGAGGTCTTAATAAATGGTGGTATTGGCAGTAATCCAGGCATAATGTGTTTGGACTCTACGGTTTGGTTTCAATAATACAAATACTGTGAGCTGTGAGCACAGGAATCGTCGAAGGGGTTCACTACTAATACTTATATTTAATGACTCCGGTAGTGGTCATTATTGTGATCCACACCTAAACACATATCGACACAACTGTACATTTGATGTCTTATTTGCATAAATAACTTGTAAGAACCGATTTAGAGGGTCGGCATCTTTGAGGCCTAAAACTAATTGAAAATAGTTTTCATAGTTTGGGACAACAAAAGTGCTATAATTACCAGTTTTTCCTATTATTACCATTTCTTATGATTTCCAAATCGATATAACTATTGCTTCATTAAAGCGGTTAATCTGAGACCAAAAAATCATTATAATATACGACAAATATATAAGTCTGTTATATCGCTTCAGTCCATGTCTTGATTGGTGGCTGTCAACTGCGGAGAGGTGGTGTTCGCGGCCGAGGGTGGAGTTAAGCGCTGACTGCACCGAGAAATGACGTGCGATATATATTGTATATAAATTGTGTGTATACTGTATATAGTGGTGTATATCTGACACACACTTCACTCTTAAAACTCGAACTAATTGTTAGTTTTGCTCTTATCTTATATACTGAAGAGTGTAAGACAAGACTCACTCCTAATACAAATCACTTATGATTATCAAAGAGATGGTTACATACAACCAGTCTTTAGAAATGTTTAGTCAAAGCGGCCACAGACCCATCGCTATTATGGCCGATGAAGAATATATCGACTCTAATGAAGAAGAAGAAGACTCAGACATCGATATTACTAATGATTTTGAAGATAAAGTATATAATACCGACGAAAAGTGTGACTCTCTTTCAGATTCAAAAGAGAAGTCAGAAACGAATGAATCGGATTCGAGTTCGACGAACAACAAGAAGAACCATATCGTCAAACCTCCCTATTCTTATATAGCGCTCATAACTATGGCTATTCTGCAGACACCCGACAGAAAGTTGACTTTAAGCGGCATTTGTGAGTTCATTAAGAATCGGTTCCCATTCTATCGGGAGAAGTACCCGATGTGGCAGAACAGCATTCGTCATAACCTTTCACTCAACGACTGCTTCATAAAAGTCCCTCGCGAACCCGGAAATCCCGGAAAAGGCAATTATTGGACACTCGACCCACATTCGGAAGATATGTTCGACAACGGAAGCTTCTTAAGGAGGAGGAAGAGATATAAGCGACAACAGGCAGAATATAGAGAGGGCTATTGCTTGGCAGGAATGGATCCATATCTTCGTAATGCAAATGGCTTTATAAATCATCCAGCACTCGTCGGTGGCTATCCATTCCTCTCTCCACTGCCCCCTCCAATACCTCTAATGAATCCCCATGAGTTCGCGACCCGACCTCCTCTCCAACCAATAAATCTTTCGGTCGGACCAACGAGTACTCAAATGTCTAATGAAATGGCAAATCATATGATGAGTCAAATGGGTCCGCCACCTAATATGACTCCATCGCCACCGATGACACAATCAGTTCAGATATACTCTTCGTCTCCATTATCTTCAATGACGGCAACCACTTCTTCAAAATCAAAATCAAATAATTTTTCAATCGATAATCTGATCGGCAATAAGTTGTCTTCTGATAGCAAATCAAAGTCAATGTCCTCTTCTCACAGTCACTCTAACCATCAAACGACACGATCTAATCAGTGCTCAGAATCAATGAGTCGGCCCCCAGTGCTTCCAATTCCGGCAAATATATTAACTCAATTCACTAGAATTCCGATCACTTCTTCAGCGAGTATTGGTCCAAATGGTGGCAATAGTTCTGTTATGTTAGGTCGGAATGACATGAATATAATGACAAACAATCCCTGCGTTAATGACATGACAACACCGACACTCGATATTGAAAAGTATAGACAACTATTATTAATACAAGCGGTCAATAACCACATGAGTGCTGCAAATCCTAATCAAACAAATTGGTGATGATTTCAGTGAGTCCTCCATTAATTCAAATCTCATTCAATAGACAATCAGACAATGACTGAACAAATTGTTTAAATAAAGTAAGAAATAATGGAAACAATTGTAGTAAATATTGTAAATAATTTTTTTTGATTTTCTATACTTTTTATCATAATTTGAAAAATCACTTAAATTTAATTTTATTGAAAGATAAAAATCATTTAAAGCCTAATAATTTGAAATATATTTGTTTTGAATAGATTTAAATCATTGATTAAAATAACTGATTAGAAATATTACATATTCTATGAAATAGTTTTTATATTTTCATCAATTCTTGCTAAGCATTGAAAACATATAGAATATAATGTATCACTCATATAGAGTTACTCGGATGCTATGCCACACACTCTTTATATTCAATAAATGTATTGATATATTTTGATCATTTAATGAGCTAGACCATATTTTAACATAATTGTAGTGATCACTGAACTTCACTGAATTTTTACAATCAAACAAAAAATCTTTTTATTTGTATTCAATGATGTAATTATGGATTTGATTTCAATAATAATGAATCACTCAAATCAATAACTCAAATAACAAATCAATTCAAACAACATATCGAAAATCTTATGAAATTTTATGAAATCTAACTCTAAAATAATTGAAAATTAAGTAATTTGTGAAAAATAATATATCACTAATAATATGTAATTTTATTCAAAATAAACTGTAATTTTATTTTAAAAATAGTAACAAAAAAATCTAATGTAAAGACTTTTTATTCTTCTTTTTTGTCAAAAAGCGATCATTTGATTGAATAATAGATATAATCTCATAATAAATATTATACTTCAGATCAAACGAATTGACATTTTATTGATATAATATTAGAATCATATCTTTAAAAACGTTTGAGAACTGCTCTGCAAATAATACATTGTATTACTTTGTAGTTAATAATAGTGATTGAATAGAGAACAGAATATTTGTGTTCTCACTCTTTTGCACAAATACTTTACTGAATAGTGCAGTACTTTCGCTGTTTTTCGCACAATTAAATAAATTATTTAATTAAATAATAAAATGTTAATTAAGAGTTGAAATGAAAATATAGAGAAAAATGTTAGTTTGGATTTAGATTTGATTAGTATTCATATGAAAGTAAAAGAGTGACTCCCAAATAGTGCCGTAAAAATAGTTGCCTTAATTATCGTATGAAAGCCGATAGTATTTGCGTATATTTGCGAACACTTCTGTAATTCAATCAGAGTTTTGTATGTAATATCAATTGAGAGGAATGACAGACACGTTATTCTCTCATTAATGTTATATCAATAGAAAAGTTTACTTATTTATACATTGTATTACTTTCACGAATAAAACAATATTTATTATTCCAATTGATATATGTTTTGATTGAAATATCGGACCTTTTATTGAATTCGTGCTAAACTCTAATCAATTCCTTAGTCATTATGCAAGACTAATTCAACAAGATTGTACAATAATAATATGTGCTAGATCGCTATAATTTTAAATACATAACTATGAAAATATTAGGCAGAATAAACTTATCTAGTTGAATTAATTAAATTTACTCAACAGTTCTGTAGTTAATTTAAGAATTATAATAAAAGCAATTCTAAGCGAAGTAATCAAAATTATTTGAGATTTATTTTGTGCCAAAAACTACAAAAAGAAGTCAATGTTATATCCAGTGATTTCTGTTAAATAATTAATTAAAACTATAAACTAAATATTTTTCATTCATTAATCAATTTGTTTTCTTTAACGCTTACAAACACTTTAGGTTTTAATGATTTGTTTTTGTTCTTCATTTTTATTTTGCTTGCCTTACTTTTTTGTGAAATACTGGTTTTCCTCTCAAATGAACTGAACGAAAGAGTTTTTTTTTGTGGAAATTAATGATTAATGAATTGTCTTATTATTGTCATTCAAATTGAGATATATTTGGAATAAAATAAAATCATTTTTCTTTTATCTCATTATTTTTCCGAAGAATTGAATCTTCTTTTGTTATATAAATAATATTTATCCCAAATTCACAAATACTTCAAATGTTTTGAATATAAAAAAGAGTGTTTGAAAATTATGAATGATTTGAATGAAAAACTTTACTTAAATATTTAAGATAAGAGTTAGCATGCAAATTAACGTTTTAAAAAAGTATATTTGCATAGAATACGCGATTGAGAAGACAGGCCTCAGTCGATAGTGTATGTGATGTAGGATTAAGTGCTGGCAAAACCCCACTTGGCATACATTCGCACCAAATTTTTTTAATAGCAAACATGGGCTCCGATGGGTTCCTATGAATTAGAAATGTATAGCAGTCTGTGTGAGCAGAGCCTAACTGTAAAGTCTAATCATATAAATAACATCTGTTGGCGTTATTAATAATACTGTTCTCATCCTTAGAGCCAAATATTTGGTCTCTTAAACTCTCTTTGAATTAAATTCGCAAACATTTAAATTAGAAATTATTAAAAAACAACTCATTTTGCAAAAAAGAGGCCTCAACTCTACCATACTGTGTCTAATATGCAGTGCTATTAATGCATTTGAGATTATGTTTGCGTTTAATTTTTTCTCTTTTGTTTTCTTTACAAATAATATCTTTGAGTCACGAAAACAGTCGACGAATTAAAATGACATAAAATAATAGTTTTTGTTAATCACAAACGCCTTTCCATCCAATCGATTGTCAAAATCTTATGTTTAGACGAAAAAACTGTGACTCTATTGTATGAAATAGCGATCATTTAATTTAAAAACTATGGAAAGTATTTGGAGAACATTGAGAACATGTCATAACGAATAACTTCGAGGGCTTTAAGAGATTAACTAAAAAATATTTGCCGCTCTCTTTAACTGTTTAACTAATCAAACACAGGATTTAATATTATCGCTAAGTTTTTATGTTCGCCGAAACACTTTTGATAACAAACATAAGAAATATGAGTAAAGTATTTCTATTCATATTGTTTTCACACGAATACCCAGTTTTACAATACTATCGAATCAATTCTTTAATAAATAAAACGAGTCATTCATTTGAGGCTTATATAAACGGAAATCAATCAAAAGTTTTTTCAAGAGTTTTGGGAAAAATATTAGTTATCTTTCGATTGACTTTAAGACTAAACAAATGTTGGAAAGCCTATCAAAAAATATTCCTCACTCTGAATATAGAGTTGGAAATCAGTGCAACTGTAGATGTATAGCACCGCACAATCAATGTCTTATTTTCTGTTTTTTTATTTTAGGAAAATGGGGTTTTAAAGGGTGAAAATAATATTATATTTTAATGACAGCCTTAAAATTCGATGGAAAGGCTGATGCAGATGTCGGCCAACGGAGCAGATTATTTGACAAACAGTAGTCCAGTTTTTATTGCAAATAAAAGACTCTTTACTCGATTTTTATGAGTTGATAAGCATTGGTTGAGTTGTCGTTAACTCAAGCGATGCTTATTTAGACTTATCTAAGGGTAGAGTTTGTCATACAATCCATTTGATATAATAACTTGTTTTTAAAAACTAATTCTCAATAATTATAACACTTCTGAGAACTGATTTTTATTCTAATAAATAATATTTTTTTAAAGCAAAACAAATGAAATATAATTTAAAAGCAGATAAAAAGTGTTTACAAATTTGTGTTGAATTTGTTGGCAAACATTTAATTAAATATTTTATTTTGTCAGAGAATTTGTGGAAAGAGTCACGAAAATTGATAATTTTATAGTTTCGATCTAATTATTAATTACCCGCTCTTTAAAAGCTTTTGGTTTAAGGGAATCAATTGGCAAAACATAGTTAGCGATTGATAGCAATGACAAGTAGTGAGCGCTTTATTCTCCACTAAATCATACGATATATGTATTTATGGTTTCGGCTCATTAACTACACAAAATTGGATCCTTTATCTGTGATCCGTTTCACCACCAGATCTGTTCCCTTTCACATCTATTCTGTGAACTAATACTAAAATTTTGAATAAATATTAAGGCTTTTGTGAACCAAAAGTTTTGTTGAAAATTATATTTGGAAAACAAAAACATAGAATTGATTCGAGAATTATATTCAAAGAAAACTATTTGTTTGAAACAAATGATGCAAAGAATGGTTTCAATGTATTATTTGTTTGTTTAAAAATGTTCGGCAAAAGTAATCAAAACGAGTTCGTAAAATAGACATATGAAGAGTGCGGTACTCAGCGTCAAACCAGATGACCAAATATGACAACTGAGGGCTGGCCTCACACCAAATGGATGGGCTAAAGGCTAAAGTTCAAGCGCTATAGTGATGGCAATGATAGGAGTGACGCTCTTTTGGTTATATTACAAATATAGCGCTTAAGATGAAGAAAGACCAGTCGTTGTACAATGATCTGCATCACTGCCATCAGTGCCTTTCCTTCACTCTTGTGCTACACTACCGGAAGCCTAACACAGAATTACTTATTTTTATTGAGACATTTCTTGTGAGTAAGAACTGTCTTATTATAAAACTGAAGCGTATTTAAGATATGAATCTAAGAGTCAATACTGTCTTTGGGTTCGGAATGTGAAACAAGGAGAGGATTGACACCAAATAGACAACAGAGTAATCTATTAGTTCTTAGCGGACACCTGGCTTTAGCTCTGGCTATTTGTTTGACCGAAGCCGACACTTTAGAACCACTGCAGAAAATTTTTCCACAGACTTTAGATCTCGTCACTCACCCCTAAGATCGCACTCGTATTTCTCCAATTACCACAAGCGGTGATTCTCAGACAACATAGACAGCACAGACAGCATGGCTACACTCGAAGGACACACCAATGGTTTCATTTTAAAGTAAATATAATTTATTGCAATAAAGAACCAGATGTTTGAAAAAAGGAATTCTCCGTTCAATAAAGGAATATCTCTTCAATTTTTATCAATTCCTCTCAAAAACAAATTCTCATAAAATACTAAATAAAAGTTTGAATTCATTTCAAACTGACTTTAAATGGTGTGACAAAAGTTTTGTGGTTTTCTTTTCATTAAATAATGTTTTGAAATGAAATGTAAATTTTGTTGGCGTTATAGTCATTACAATTGATAATTGTGTGATATTTGTGTGGATTTGATTACGAAAACAGTTTAATCCTCACTTAAAATGTTAATCGAGTGCTTGACTCACATTCATTGCAAAAACTTATAACATTTTTGGCGATTTGTTTATCGATAAATATTTACACAAATAAAGTTGAATCTCAATATATGTCGATCCGGTGCTAAATACTCTCATGGACACTCATAAAGAGAGAGAGAGAGAGAGAGAGAGAGAGAGAGAGAGAGAGCCGTTGGTGAAGAAGTAGAGCTCAAGTTATTACTATTTTGCGATTACAACTATAATAATAATAAAGTAATAAAAGTTTGAGTCAATATTTTGTGTTATAAGTTATTAGTTTTAAGTAATATTATGAATATATTGAGGCAAAAGTTATGAAATGAATAAAATTTATGGAAACAATGGAAGCAATGATTCAGTGGTTTATTTGCCGCTATAATAACTTATCACATATTGTTTGTTAAAAAGCAAAAAATGTTTCTCTCAATTCTGTTATCATTGCAAACAAGCGATAGAACTAATACTAAGTCCATAAATCCATGTCGAGGATAGTCCAATAAAAACAGTCAAATATCATATTCTCATTCTTATAGATAAACATTTTTAACGGGAATTGCGTTCATAAGATTTGAGTTAATCTCACAAATCTATCAAAAAGTAGTGCCGGTTTCACACAATACCCAAACAGCTTATGTTTGCGTCATTTTGTAAGTTGACTAAAACAAACATTTGAATCAAATATTAGATAACACCACAACTCTGTTCACTGTTTTTATGACTAAAGATTACTTTTTCTTACATTATTTCACATAATTATTAGCCATTCAGCTATTGTTCGCATTATATTCTTCTTATTTTAAGAGTAGGGGTTATCTCCTATTCATGATATCAGTGCAAATATGATCCGACTGTATATTCAAAGTATACATTTTTTTAAATAGAACTTATGATTTGAGATAAATTCTGGATGTTTTTTGATAAATCAAAAACTAACTGTATTTTCATTAGAGTAAAACTGATGAAAATAAAGTGTTCTTCACTTTCACAGTAAATTCTAAAAAGATATTGAATTCAATGATAAGAGACATCACTTGATTGATGTCATTGTTATCATTGCTTAACATTTATATAAATTACAAAAATTAATTCAATATTTATTAAATACTAAACATTTATATATTTATTGTCTATTATTCTACAAAAATAATTATAACTTTTTATGGAATTATAAAAATATTTTTTCAGATTAAATTTCAATCAAATATCATGATAGTTGAATCGAATACGCCTAGAATGTTATAGAACATATTTTACTAAAATTAATCATAATTGTTTGCTTAAAATTCACTTGGACATTCTAATTAAAACAAGAGAATATAAGTTTTAGAATTGAAATTTCAAAAGTATACACTATTCTAATTAATTTGATTGTAGATTAATTGATTAAAATAGTGTTGCAATTAACCTAGTTCGAGAAAAAAGTAAAGTAAGTAAATCCGAACCCATATTTGTATTCTAATGATTTGAATGCTAACACTTATGTCGTGTTCTTTGAATAAATCTTTTCTTAAATCATTTCCCCCGAAAATAAAGATCAGAATTTGTGGTAAATACAAGTCAAGCTCTAAAAATATGTGTAACTGAACCTATACTTTTTTTGTAAACGATGGCCAGGTATCAATACAAGCGCTCTATTCTAAACATTTTGAATAGTAGTTTCATTTAAATTCCGAAATCGTTTTATTCAAACGGAGAAAAAATGTTTTATTTGTGTTATACTATAAATAAAAGCTCCTAAAACTATATTAGTATTTAAGATCACCTGTACTTAGGAGAGGGCTAACAATATATCGATATCCGAAATAAAGTTGAACTTTAAGTTAAGGCAAATCTAAATAATATTGTTGTCGACAATCTTCACATTCAATATAAAACTCGAACTACTTTTTTGTAGTCTATATTTGAATACATTAACTGAGAGAATGGAGAGAACGTTCGCCACTGACAGACAGAGATCCCTTACATATAATAATATGGAATTACCTTTTTTTCTCTCTCTTTCTATAAATTGTTTGGAAGTTTGGGGCGAATTTGTATTCAATATTTATTTTTATTATTATTCTAAAGAATGACAAATATATCGAAAACATGTAAACCAAACCTATGATCACAACACAGTCTATACTCTGTTTGTACCTCTTTTTGGATAAACTTTTTCTTTGCAATACAATTGAAAATATTTGTATGACTGACCAAAACAATTGCAATTATTATTATAAAGAAAATAAAGGGTTCGCCGACACAAGGGTTAGCCAAATGTAAGATATATTTGTTTGAGGACTTCATTACTTAATCAAATAATTGATAAACTCCTGGATTATTACCAGATTTAGTGTTCGGCCGGAGAACTGAATTCGATATAAACTTTAAAAATATTTATTTGATTGAATGTATTGGCATTGAAGTGAAATATAGTGATTAGACTGTATTAGACTGCAGTCTATTATAATAGTATTATTATATCAAAATCTATGTCCACAAACGATCCAATGTTATTGTCATCAATTCATTGCGGA
>LBFM01013760.1:0-57140 GCA_000988765.1 Achipteria coleoptrata | reverse complement strand
AATTCATTTATTTTTAATGATTTAATACCTAGTAGGTGTTATCAACACTTTATCGTTTAGCTATATCTGCGCAAGTAGATAGATTCCGTTTCCTATTACTAATAACGTCCATCAGTCAAAAGATAATCTTTATTCTATGGATGAAACGTTATTTGCACCGGCATGACAGAAATTGTTCCTTAATTTGCCAAGGAGGTAGACGATGTACCAGCACGTAAAAACAGCAGCCCTGATCTTTCTTTTTTTCCCTTTTTTTCTTTCTGGCTCACCACATAAGCGTTGGCCGATAGCAGCGGTCCCCTATGAGTTCGGCTATGATGCCACGAAGGCAGAGGTGTTAAGTGAGTTGAGTTATACCGTTAAAATAGATAAAGATCCTGGATATGGAGCAAATGTTCAGTGGGCTAGTGACTTCCATTTTACAACGGATGGGCACGAAACCATGCCTGTTTATGTAGGATTTCAAAACACCGGGGAAAAACCAAGAACTTTTTTTTTCTCAGTGCTTGGAGAGGTCGATGATTCAATTCCAAAAGCAAGCTTTTCAGCACCGAATACTAATAATTTTTCTAATGGTAAATCTTACTGCTACAAGGTAGATACTGAGGAGTATCCTGAGGGTTCTAACACTCCCATTAGTTGCCGTGTAGTTTGGGATTGGAAAGAGGGAGACGTTTACCGGATTCAGATTGCCGCCCTAAAAGACAACTGGTTTGAAGCAACCGCTACCGAACTTAATACCAACAAATCATTCACAATAGGTCGAATAAAAGTGGGCTACCTGAACATATCAGCAATACGCTTGGATTTTCTGACTCAATACTTTGAGGACGAGGATAGTGAGGGGAAGCATTCTGTTGCTAGCTGTGCCTCACAACCTCATAGCAAGATTACTGTTACCAATGTGCAGGGTACAATTAAGAAAACAGTCACCCCTTCAGTTTATGGTGATAGCTATGACTCAACAGGATGTGATAACGATGCTAGCGTTATCCCTATTAAGATCCGTATAAACAAAAGTGATAATAGCCATGTTCAAGAATACGCCTCAGGCAATACGTCTCGTGGACAAATAAAATTTAGAGATCAGGAAGGAAAAGAATTTTGCCTTGGCGCAAAAAAGCTTGAGGATGATGCGCCAGTTAGTTTGCAAAACTGTTTTGACAGACCTGCGGATAAGGTACAGAACCAATCTTGGGTGCGCACAGAAAATGGCACGTTGCGGTTAAAAGGAAATTACTGTTTAACAGCACAAGACAAGACCAAGGTGTTAATAAAACCCTGTCAGTCAGATTGGCTGATAGAGCAACTCTGGCACTTTTATGATCTTGATCCTCAGAATCGTGATCCTGACTATACCTTGCGATCTCGTATGAGCATTGTCAGTAATCTGGGCATGCGTCAGTTAAATAAAAGCAAGAATAATAATGCAGTCATGCTTACTGACAGCCTTCCCCTTCTCTTTACATGGGACACATCCGCCCTTAAGTAATAAGGTACCCCCCTTTCCATGCTATTGAAGGAAAAGCAGGTTTTGGGGGGTTATCTGCTCCCCCTTTACCCTAAAAACCTAATAACCCTAAAGCTGCCAGCAAACTAAACAATAATTTTTTTTCCCTCGCCGCAGCAAGGTATAGCGTTCAAACAAACGATCGGTATCAGTAAAAACATACTCTGGCAGGGATTGCTTATTACCGTTAATGGTGATGGCATTAGCGGTAATCATCGTTCTGGCCTGGCGACGAGAAGGGGCTAGTTCTGCCTTTACTAAGGCTTCTTGTAAATCAGCATGATAAGGCAGCGATTCAACCACTGGCACCCCATCCTGCGCTAACTGGCCAAAATCCGCTGCTGTCATATCCTGCACCTTACCGGAAAACAAACTCTGCGTAATGCGTTGTGCGGCGGCTAAACCTTGCGATCCATGAACCATCTTAGTGACCTCTTGCGCTAACAAATATTGCGCTTGTGGTACCCCGGAACTGTTTTTATCTTCTATTTCTAGGGTATTGATATCCCCAAGGTTGATGAAAGTGAAGAATTTCAAAAATCGATAAACATCAACATCGGCAGTATTGAGCCAAAATTGATAAAATTTATAGGGCGTGGTTTTTTTAGCGTCTAACCAAACGACACCGCTTTCAGTTTTGCCAAATTTTGTACCATCTGCTTTGGTGATTAATGGCATGGTTAAGCCATAAACCTGCTGCTGATATAACCGACGTGTTAAATCAATACCAGAAACAATATTGCCCCATTGATCAGAGCCACCAATTTGTAGTTCAACGCCGTAACGTTTATTCAGATAAGAGAAATCATAAGCTTGTAGCAAATTATAGGAAAACTCCGTAAAAGAAATACCAGAACCCTCTCTATTTAAGCGTTCTCTGACCGCATCTTTATTAATCATTTGATTAACGGAGAAATATTTCCCGATATCCCGCAGAAAGGCCAAGATGTTCATCTCAGCGTACCATTGGTAATTATTAACCAGGATAGCGCTATTAACACCACAAGAAAAATCAATAAAGCCTGATATCTGTTTGGCAAGGCTTTCTCTCCATTTCTCAACGACATCTACGGCATGTAGTTGGCGCGCTGTCGCTTTAAAACTCGGATCCCCAATGAGGCCAGTCGCACCTCCTACCAAAACAACAGGCTGACAGCCTACTAACTGAAAACGTCTTAAACATAATAACGGGATGAGATGCCCAAGATGTAAGCTATCGGCACTAGGATCAAAACCACAGTAAAGTGACATGGCACCTTGTGCTATTCGCTCTGTCAAAGCTTTCTCGTGGGTTATTCTGGCAACTAAATCGCGTTGCTGCAATTGTGCAATAACATTCCCAACCATCAATAACCCTCTCTTTCCTACCCTTGGAACTGGTAATCTTTTAAAGCCTGTTTCACAACGTTCAGATAATAATTTATCTACGAAAACAGTGCTATCAAGATAGGTGCTAATAAACTCAGTAAAAAGCCATGCACAATGGCGGCCGGTAATATTGCTAAACCGCCACTACGCTGCAACACAGGCAAAGCAAAATCCATTGAAGCGGCCGCACATAACCCCAGTGCCATGGAGCAGTTATAGCGAATTAGCATCGGTACCAACATAATAGAGCAAAGCTCACGCAATAAATCATTAAAAAAGGCAATACTACCAATTAGCGGTCCAAAAGCATCGCTAAGCAAAATACTAGATAATGAATACCATCCGTAACCGGAAGCAATGGCTAGAGATAATGTTAATGGTAATTCTAGCAACCATGCACTTAATGCCCCCCCGAACAAAGAGCTAACTGCTACCACTAACGCAATAACGGTACCACGGCGATTTAGTATTATTTGGCGCAGCGTTATCCCGGTGTTACGTAATTGGATACCGATCAAAAATAACAGAAACACCAAAACAATTTTATCGTTTTTGGCGGCAAGCTGGATCCAGGAGAAACTTTTGAAACTAAGAGAAAAGAGGAAACCACTCAGTATCAGAGTGCATAGCTTTAGAGGTTCAAAAAATAAACATAGCCCTGGCGGCGAGGTGTTTGATCGAATAGGATAATGCCATGAATAATAATACTCTAATAACGATAACGCTAATAAATTAGCGAAAAAAATGGATAAAAAAAAGACGCTAGTATATTGAAATATAATAAATAAACTACTATGAACATTATCCAAAAAAGCTAAATTGACCCCTATGAAAAACAAAATGATATAAACCATTATCCGCGATAATAGATTGACAGATACAATGAATACCTTGCGATCAAGGGGAATTAAATAACCTACCATTAATGGTACAATAACAACAAGTAATCCTGAATACATACCCAATTCATCTTTTAACGGGTTAGCAACGCTAACACTGTTAACGCGATGCTATGTATTATACTAAAACGAAACAAAAACGTCCTAAAGTCGTTTTCAACAGCTAACAATTAACTTAACGTTATCGTTGTCATTCAAGATAAAAACGGGTCAGCAATGGGCACTTATCAGGATGAATTGGATGTTGGGCATAGTGTTAAAAATAAATTCGTCGATGAACTAAAACCCCCCTCTATGTATAAAGTTATCATTAACAATGATGACTATACACCAATGGAATTTGTAATTGATGTTCTACAAAAATTCTTTTCTTATGATATTGAACGTGCAACGCAACTGATGCTTAATGTTCATTATCAAGGCAGGGCGATTTGCGGTGTGTTTACTGCAGAAGTAGCAGAAGTCAAGGTGACGCTTGTTAACCGTTACGCTAGAAAGCACGAGCATCCATTGTTGTGTACACTAGAAAAAGCCTGATCAGGGCAATTCGTTTTGGGAGGTGCTATGCTCAATCAAGAACTTGAACTTAGTCTTAGTATGGCCTTTGCCAGAGCGCGTGAATATCGGCATGAATTTATGACCGTAGAGCACTTGCTGCTAGCGCTACTAAACAACCCGTCTGCACGAGAAGCGCTGGAGGCTTGTGCAGTGGATCTCGCTTCACTGAGTCAAGAATTAAAAACCTTCATTGAACAAACAACGCCAGTGCTCCCGATCAATGACATCAAACGCGATACGCAACCAACGTTGAGTTTCCAGCGTGTATTGCAACGTGCTGTGTTTCATGTTCAATCCTCTGGCCGCAATGTCGTTTCTGGTGCCAATGTATTAGTTGCTATATTCAGCGAACAAGAATCTCAGGCAGCGTATTTTTTACATAAACATGATGTTAGCCGTTTAGATGTGGTTAATTTTCTCTCCCATGGGATTCGAAAAGAAGATGCCGAGCAGTCGCCAAGTACAGAGCAATCAACAAAAGAAGAACAGTCTGAGGGTGAAAATCATCTTAAACACTTTACTACTCATTTGAATAGACTGGCGCGTACCGGTAGCGTTGATCCACTGATTGGTAGAACTAAGGAGTTAGAGCGCACTATCCAGATACTTTGCCGGCGGCGCAAAAATAATCCCTTGCTAGTGGGAGAGTCCGGCGTAGGTAAAACGGCGATTGCCGAAGGGTTGGCCTGGCGCATTGTGCGAGGTGATGTTCCGGAAGTGATGAAAGAATGTTGCATTTATGCATTGGATATTGGTTCATTGTTGGCTGGTACCAAATACCGCGGTGATTTTGAAAAACGCTTTAAAGTATTGTTAAAACAATTAGAAGAAGATAAAAATAGCATTCTATTTATTGATGAAATTCATACTATTATTGGCGCTGGATCTGCTTCTGGCGGCCAAGTTGACGCTGCTAACTTGATGAAACCCTTGCTCTCTAAGGGAAGGATTCGTGTCATCGGCTCGACAACATACCAGGAATTTAGCAATATTTTTGAAAAAGACCGCGCTTTAGCGCGCCGATTCCAAAAAATAGATATCGTTGAGCCCAGTACAGAGGAAACTATTCAGATTATCGCCGGGCTGAAACCTAAATATGAAATGCATCACGATGTACGCTATACCTCTAAGGCATTACGTGCTGCTGTAGAACTATCCGTAAAATACATCAATGATCGTCATTTACCTGATAAAGCCATTGATGTAATCGATGAAGCTGGCGCACGTAGTCGATTAATGCCACTCCATAAACGTAAAAAAACCGTCAATGTTTCTGATATTGAATTTGTCGTAGCACGTATAGCCAGAATTCCAGAAAAGTCTGTATCGGCTAGCGATCGTGATACACTGAAAAACTTGAGTGAGCGTTTAAAAATGCTCGTGTTTGGACAGGATAATGCTATTGAAACATTGACGGAAGCAATAAAAATGACCCGCGCTGGTTTAGGCCATGAAGATAAACCAGTAGGCTCCTTTTTATTCGCCGGTCCTACCGGCGTGGGGAAAACAGAAGTTACTGTACAATTAGCCAAAGCACTGAATGTGGAATTGTTGCGTTTTGATATGTCAGAGTACATGGAACGCCATACAGTGAGCCGTCTTATTGGCGCTCCCCCAGGGTATGTCGGCTACGATCAAGGCGGATTGTTAACTGATGCTGTTGTCAAGCATCCTTATGCTGTTTTGTTGCTTGACGAAATAGAAAAGGCGCATCCTGACGTTTTCAACCTGTTACTGCAAGTCATGGATAACGGCACATTGACCGATAATAACGGTCGTAAAGCCGATTTTCGTAATGTGATTCTCGTGATGACGACTAATGCCGGAATACGGGAAATCCAGAGACAAACCATTGGTTTTAAAGCACAAGACAATAGTACCGATGCAATGGATGAAATTAAAAAAGTCTTTTCGCCTGAATTTCGCAACAGGCTAGATAATATTGTTTACTTTAATCAATTATCTACTGATATTATCCAACGCATCGTCGATAAATTTATCGTTGAATTACAAGCCCAGCTGGATGCTAAAGGAGTATCGTTAGAGGTCAGTAGTGAGTCACGTGATTGGTTATCTAAAAAAGGTTACGACAAAGCGATGGGAGCACGCCCGATGCGGCGCTTGATTCAAGAGAAACTCAAAAAACCTTTGGCTAATGAGCTGTTATTTGGTTCGTTGATTGGTGGCGGTTCAGTGAACGTCACATTGGATAACGAAAAACAAGAACTCACCTATTGCTTTCTTGGGACCCAGAAACATAAAGCTGCAGGCATTCTGCAATAGACCTCTCTTCAAGCCTTACTGCCTGGTGCAATGCTGCGTTTCGCTGGGATAAGGCATCCTCACCTACTCTGAGGGGGATGGGGGTTGCGGCAGATTAGGTGCCTTGACTTCTTCTCATGAGTAGCGTCTTTGAAAAGAAGTCTAGTAAACTAGGTGAAAAGGAACATTTCTAGATGGATGAACAACTTAAACAAAATGCCCTTGATTTTCATCGATATCCAATACCTGGAAAAATTCAGATTTTACCAACGAAACCGCTAGTCACCCAACGTGATTTAGCCCTCGCCTATTCTCCCGGCGTGGCTGCTCCTTGCCTGGAAATTGCTGCTGATCCGAAGGCGGTCTATCAATACACTGCGCGGGGCAATTTAGTAGCAGTGATTTCTAACGGTACCGCCGTATTGGGCCTTGGCAACATTGGGGCATTAGCAAGTAAGCCTGTTATGGAAGGCAAGGGCGTCTTGTTTAAAAAATTTTCTGGTATTGATGTTTTTGATCTCGAGGTCAAAGAATCAGATCCCGATAAATTGATTGACATCATCGCTGCATTGGAGCCGACCTTTGGTGGTATTAACCTAGAGGACATCAAAGCACCGGAATGTTTCTATATAGAGAAAAAGCTACGTGAACGGATGAAAATACCGGTGTTTCATGACGACCAGCACGGTACGGCAATCATCTGTACTGCCGCTATTTTCAATGGATTACGCGTATTTAAAAAAAATATTATTGATGTGCGTTTAGTCGTTTCTGGTGCAGGTGCCGCTTCTATCGCTTGCCTCAATTTGTTAGTTTCTTTAGGACTACAACGCAGTAACATCACAGTCTGTGACTCTACAGGCGTGATATACCAAGGCCGTGAAAAGAATATGGCTGAGACCAAAATGGCGTATGCCATTGTGGATAACGGTCAGCGAACATTGGAAGACGCTATTCCAGACGCCGATATTTTCATCGGCTGTTCTGGCCCTAATGTATTGACGGCAAATATGGTTAAAACGATGGCCAAAAATCCATTAATTTTAGCACTAGCCAATCCAACCCCAGAAATTCTGCCTTCATTGGCTAAAATGGTACGCCCAGATGCTATTGTTTGTACCGGGCGTTCAGACTATCCCAATCAAGTAAACAATGTGTTGTGTTTTCCGTTTATTTTCCGGGGTGCCCTAGATGTTGGTGCAACTACCATCAATGATGAGATGAAACTTGCGTGCGTACGGGCTATTGCCGATCTTGCACTAGCAGGACAGAGTGATATTGTAACATCGGCCTATGGCGAAGAAGCCCTATCTTTCGGCCCAGAATATCTTATCCCTAAGCCCTTTGATCCCCGTTTAATCGTAAAAATTGCCCCTGCAGTTGCTAAAGCGGCGATAGATTCTGGCGTCGCCACCCGCGTGATTGAAGATTTCGATGCCTATATCGAACGATTATCTGAATTTGTTTATAAAACCCACCTTTTTATGAAGCCAATATTTACCCGGGCTAAAAAGACGATTAAGCGGGTTGTTTTAGCAGAAGGGGAGGAAAAACGAGTATTACAGGCGACTCAAGAGCTGGTTTCTCAAGGCTTAGCCTGCCCAATTCTTATTGGGCGCCCACAGGTTATCAATATGCGGTTAAAAAAATTGGGGTTGCAGATTATTGCCAATAGAGATTTTGAAATCGTCAATAATGAATCTGATCCGCGATTTTACGAATATTGGCAACAATATTATCAATCGACTAAACGATCTGGTATATCGCAAAAAAAAGCCAGGCGAGAAATCATCAGTAATCCCACGCTTATTGGCGCTATCATGCTGCATCGCGGCGAAGCTGATGCCTTGATTTGCGGCACTATTGGAACTTATCGAGAACATTATGATGTAGTTGAAAAAATCTTTGGCTTTCGTCAGGGAGGGAGCGTAGCGGGTGCCATGAATGCCCTATTGTTACCGACAGGAAACACCTTTATTGCTGATACTTATGTTAATGATGCGCCAACTGCTGAACAACTGGCAGAAATTACGTTAATGGCAGCGGATACTGTGCGGCATTTTGGCATTGAACCTAAGGTGGCATTACTTTCCCATTCCACTTTTGGCACCCATGATTGTCCGGCGGCACGTAAAATGCGAAAAACACTGGCGTTAGTCAATCAACAAGCCCCTGACCTTGAAATTGATGGTGAAATGCATGGCGACGCTGCCTTAGTTGAAAGCATTCGTCATGCCGTAATTCCAGATAGCCCACTGAAGGGGGCGGCTAACATTCTTATTATGCCAGGTATGGAAGCAGCGCGTATTAGTTATAATTTGTTGCGAGTGGTGTCTTCAGAAGGAGTAACCGTCGGCCCCGTATTGATGGGAATCGCAAAACCCGTGCATATTTTAACGCCCATCGCCTCAGTACGCAGAATCGTCAATATGGTTGCTTTAGCAGCAGTTGAAGCGCAAATGCAATCGCAATAGTAAGAACGAGGGAACTGTCAGCAGCTAACAGTATTCCGGACGGTACTGAGGTGCTGGAGTGTTGTCCTTTATCTTGGATAAATCAGTCAATGCCACCAATACGGTGTAATCGTACCCCAGTCGGCCATTCGCCTTGTTGTTTTTCAAAACTCATCCAAATGCCTGTTGCCTTACCGACTAAGTTTTTTTCCGGTACAAACCCCCAAAAACGGCTGTCAGCGCTGTTGTCTCGGTTATCACCCATCACGAAATATTGTCCTTCCGGTACTACCCACACTCCCAAGGGCTGACCAGGTTGTTGGTAGTATACTGCTAACTGATCCTGGGCTCCTTCCATCGTTAGGATACTGTAGGTTACTGAGCCCAGCGTTTCTGTGCGTTCATTGAGACGCACGCCATTTCTAGGCATCGCCTCATCTTTGCTGAGGTGAAAAAAAGCATTGGAAGTATCACCTTTATTGTCTTGCTGAAAGGTTTGTACGAAATCACTGGATATTGGCGTACTGTAAGTCATCTGGAGAAGGGAATGACAATCTGTTTCTTCAGCAGCTACTTTGTCAAGATTCTGATTAGCACAAGATGGCTGGATGGTCAGCTGTTTGGTGATTGCATGGTAGCTTATCTTATCTCCTGGCATACCTATCAGCCGTTTAATGTAATCTAAACGCGAATCTAAGGGATACTTAAATACAACAACATCACCCCGTTTTGGCTGACTGGTGGGGATCAATGTTGTCTGTGTGATGGGGTCTTTCAAGCCATAGGCGTATTTCTCAACTAAGATAAAATCACCTATCAACAAAGTTGACATCATGGAACCAGAGGGAATTTGAAACGGCTCGTAAATAAACGAACGAACAATAAATACTATCGCCAATACTGGGAACATTGATGCGCAGTTCTCTAACCAAACCAACTGCCATTTAGGTTTAGGGGACAACCTCTTGTCGTAAGAGGCTATGCTTTTCGCTGTTTTTTCATCGATAGCGATTGTATGGCGTCGCATCGCTATTCGTCTAAGACCTAGAATGCTCCATATCATCCCTGTTATAAGCGTTGCGATAGCCAATAGTAAAACAAATAGGTTTGCCATGAAAACGTCCTAGTTTATTTATTTTCTTTACCGAGGTGTAAAATAGTCAAAAAGGCTTCTTGCGATAATTCTACATTACCAATCCGTTTCATGCGTTTCTTGCCTTCTTTTTGTTTTTGCAATAGTTTCTTTTTTCGACTCACATCTCCACCGTAACATTTTGCTAACACATTTTTACGTAGCTGTTTTACTGTAGATCGGGCGATAATCTGGTTGCCAATAGCCGCTTGAATGGCAATGTCAAACTGTTGACGTGGAATAAGCTCCTTCATTTTTTCGACTAATAAACGACCGCGAGACGGTGCGTTTGTTCGATGCATCATTAACGCTAGCGCATCAACAGATTCACCGTTTATCAACACATCAAGCCGCACCATATCAGAAGGATGGAAACATTTAAAATTGTAGTCTAATGAAGCGTAGCCACGTGAGGTTGATTTTAAACGGTCGAAAAAGTCAACCACCACTTCTGCCATAGGAAGTTCATAAGTCAAGGCAACTTGGTTACCATGATAAATCATGTTGGTTTGTATACCGCGTTTTTCATTGCATAGAGTAATGACATTACCTAAATACTGCTGAGGTAATAGCATATGGCACTCAGCGATAGGCTCACGCAATGCTTTAATATGATTTAACGGCGGTAATTTAGAAGGGTTATCAATATAAATAGTACCTTTATTGCTGGTTTCAATTTCAAAAACTACGCTGGGCGCGGTCGTAATCAGTAGTAAATGATATTCGCGCTCTAAACGTTCTTGTACTATTTCCATATGTAATAATCCCAAGAAGCCACAACGGAAACCAAACCCAAGCGCTGCGGAACTTTCTGGTTCATAGAATAATGAAGCATCATTGAGGCTTAACTTGCCAAGTGCATCACGAAACGCTTCATAATTCTCTGAATTGATTGGAAACATCCCTGCATAAATCTGCGGTTTGATTTTTTTGAACCCGGGTAAAGCCCGCTCTGCTGGTTGATGCACTAACGTCAACGTATCTCCTACGGGAGCACCAAAAATATCTTTGATTGCACAGACTAACCAACCGACCTCGCCGCAATTGAGTTTTTCACGTTCTATGCGTTTTGGCGTAAATATGCCGAGGTGTTCAGCCCTATAGGCCTGTCCAGTGCTCATGACCTTAATCTTATCACCCTTACATAAAGTACCATTTTTAATTCTAATCAAAGAAATGACACCAAGATAATTGTCAAACCAGGAATCAATGATAAGTGCTTGCAAGGCTGCTGTTGGATCCCCTTCTGGAGGCAGAACATCACGCACGATGCGTTCAAGAACATCCGACACACCAACCCCTGTTTTAGCCGAGCAACAGACAGCATCTGTAGCATCAATACCCACAATATCTTCTATTTCCTTGGCTACACGTTCAGGATCAGCGGCAGGCAAATCAATTTTGTTTACAACAGGAACCACTTTCAGATCCATGTCTATGGCAATACAACAGTTTGCCACCGTTTGTGCCTCAACGCCTTGAGCGGCATCGACGATTAATAACGCTCCTTCACAGGCAGCTAACGAGCGAGAGACTTCATAAGAAAAGTCGACGTGCCCCGGGGTATCAATAAAGTTTAGTTGGTACGTCTGTCCATGGCGAGAGGTATAGCTAAGGGTTACACTTTGTGCCTTAATGGTAATCCCACGTTCACGTTCAAGATCCATAGAATCAAGCACTTGAGCCGCCATTTCTCGTTCCGGTAATCCACCACAAAGTTGGATAATACGGTCAGACAATGTGGATTTACCATGGTCTATGTGCGCAATGATGGAAAAATTTCTTATTTGTTTCATTATAAACCTATTTCTACCGTAGCCGGCTTGCTAGCTCGTTGCCGCCATAACAGGGAACACTATGCAAATTTGCCTGGTTTAACGCAAATCAGCCAAACACCAAATAAGATAAAAAATATACCCCATGCCTGAAACCAACTAGCAGTTTCATTAAACCAAGGTAGCGATATTGCCGCAAAATAGACCAGCACATAACTGATGCTAAGTATGGGGTATGCCTGGCTGAGCGGTAAATACTGCAAGGTAAAAAACCAACAAAACGTCGATACCCCATAGGTCAGGACTCCCCCCAAAACCGCCAAGAGAAAGGGGAGATGATTGAGGATAAACCGACGAGGGTCTTCTGGCAAAACATAAGGGATGTACATCATCCCCCATTTCATTAACAATTGGGCGGCACTACCTGACAAAACGCTAGCAGCACTCCAAAAATATCCTTTCATTCACTACTCCCTATCAGAAAAACGCCTAACATGATAAAAAAAATTCCCCACCAGGCGCAGTGACTAACAGTTTCATTGAAAAAAAATTTGGCACATAAGGTTACCAGAACAACATTTACGCTCAAGATCGGATAGGCTTGACTCAGTGGCAACCGTTGCAACAATCGCAGCCAAACCAAGAGCCCTAGTCCTAATAAGACTAAGGCGAGTATCATCCAGCGTATTGTTGGCATAAAACCTGTTGCGGGTGGCGGGGGAGGCTGCTGCCAGGATTGTACCGCTAGTTTTTGGCACAACTGACCAGCGCAAGTCAGCACATTAACCAGCAACAATAATAGACAAGTGGTCATGGTGACTTTTTGTAAGACAATAAAACAAATCTGTTCATTTTGTTAATATCATCCGGAGGGGGCAGATCGTTAAGGAGAACTTGTCCCCTGGGCAATCTTAATACCAACGATACATTGCCCTGGGTTCTTGCCTGTCGCAACCATGCTGGAAATTCATCTTTATTGACTAGGCGCCCTTTGGCATCCGGATAATTGAGTCCGTACGATAATTCCCCCTTGTTCTCAAATAGCAAGATATCGCTACGTTTTATCACCCAGGCCAAAGCGGCGGCGAGCCCCACGTTATTGGCCAGCACGTACCGGCTTTGATTCAGCGTATCAATATGATGATCAATGAAATGTTGTGGGAATTTACTATCAATGATCTGTTGCGGAAGGATATGAACAAAGAGTGCGCTGAGTAAGATTGGACAAGCAGCGGCATAGCGCCAGTGTCGCGCATTATTTTTAACAGCGCAATACCCCACAAGGCCCCACGCTACTCCAGCCAGACTGCCTAGAATAATTTTTATTTTCTCCTGAGGAAAAAAAAGAGGTGCTGTAACTAGTGTCGTATGGTCGGCGAATAAAGTAAATAAGGTAAGCGTCCCGCCCACTAACAGATTAATAATACCGTTTATTTTCAACCATCGAGTACGTAAGCTGGCATAGCAATCTGTTCCGTAAGCCGCCATCAATAAAGCCAATGGCGCCATACAAGGCAAGAGGTAAGTCGATAGCTTACCTCTTGCTATACTAAAAAATAGCAATGGCATCACAACCCAACACAATAGAAAAAAAGAATCAGGTTTAATGAAGCGATTAGCCCATCCTTTGATCAAAGCACCAGGTAATAACCCTAACCAAGGTAATACGGCGAGACAGAGCACTGGTAAGTAGTACCAGTATGGCGCCTTGTGTTGAGCATTGGTTGCAGAAAAACGTTGAATATGTTCTACCCAAAAAAAATAATGCCAAAAATCAGGTTCCTGCTGTGCTATTGCTAATGCCCAAGGTAAACCCACCAATGCTGCAGACGCTATAGCGATGAAAGACAGGATTATCAGCTCTTTTATCCTGCATTGTGCAATCATGATTTGCCGAATAACAACAGGAGATAGAGCAACAAGTGGCACGATTAGGCCCAAAAATCCCTTGGTGATAAGTCCCATGCCGCAAGCTAAACCCAGGACGATAGAGGCCGTTATCTTGTGCCTGTTGTTTTCGGCGTACAAGGTAAAATAGGAACTGATCATGGCTAGCGTCAGCCAGAATGTCATTGCGGGATCTAATACAGTGTAAGTGCCGACGCTCGAGACCAGTAATGAGGAAAGGTAAATCAGGCAGGCTGTAAATGCGCTACTGCGCTGGCGCCATAGCAGCGTCGCAAACCAAAAAACTAACCCTGCGCTGAGCGCTGTGCTAAATACTGAGCCAAACCGCACAGCGAAATTACTCTTGCCCCACAACCATTGGCTTACATTATTAATCCAATAGCCCGCTACTGGCTTTTCAAAATAACGTAATTCGAGCAGACGTGGTACTACCCAATCTCCACTTTGTAACATTTCGCGGCTGATTTCTGCATAACGAGTTTCGTCAGGCTGAGATAACAAACGACTATTTAATGGTAATAAATACAGCACAAAAAAAAGGCCCAACAAAATAAGCCAATTATTTTTTAGTCCTTTCATCATGATGGTTTATCAACCGCTAACTGGCATCCTAACCAGCCTGCTCTGCCTGGGGTATAAGAGCGAACAATTTTTCCTAGTGGTAATTCTTGCTTGTTGATCGGCAATAAAGCCCCTAGCGTGCAAAAATTTATACCCTGTCGTTTTGCTTGTACTAAAAAGTGTTCAAACATCGCCGCTTGTGATATTCCTTCCACTTCACCATGAATGGTATAGACAGGAGCCTCATTATCTTGATGGATAATACGTAAAATGTAATCGTTGAAATCGCCGCTGTTCACAACACGTCCTACTGCCTCATCGTAGGTTGGCAAGGTAACAGGGATTTGTACGGTACCGATGCTTCCATCCGCCAAAAGCGGCCGAAAAGGGCATCTCCCACGACAATCACTATTATAAATAAAATTAAAATCCTGCTTGACCAGTAACACACGTTCATCGGCACGCCATCCGGGCGCTGCAGAACAACGCACCGCTTGACCGATATTCTGCTCCAGCGCTTCCACCCCCCAGCGTATTTCTTCCGTTACCCGCCGGTAAGACCAGCGCGCAAGCTTTGCTTGCCAAGCGTAATGATCCCAAGCATGTAGGCCTACCTCATGACCAGCATTGGCGGTTTTCTTCATTAGCCAACCAAGATGGCGTGCGATGAGCCTACCCGGCCATGCAGTTCCTGCCAATACAATATCCCATCCGTAGAGCGAAATAGCACGAGATCGGAGCATCTTCCATAAAAACTGTGGATGCAACAAACGCCACAAATGGCGTCCCATGTTGTCTGGTCCTACAGTAAAGAAAAAACTGGCTATAATTCCGTGTGTTTCTAAAATTTTTAATAAATTAGGCACTCCCTCCTTTGTGCCGCGCCAAGTATCTACATCAACTCTCAACCCCACTGATTTCATACTTTACTAAACTTTTGGCGGAATTGATGATTGTTAACAGCAGTAGCTTCAATAACAGTACAAAGAAAAAAATCTAAAGTATCTGCCACGGTATGTTGCATGTCGATTTTAGGTTCCCAGTTTAATAAGCGCTGCGCATTTCTGATACTGGGTGTCCGGTAAGACAAATCCTGATAACCCTTACCGTAATAAGCACTACTTTCAACGCTTTTAAAACCAGCGAAAGGGGGGAAATGGGAGCGTAGCCTATGATGATCAAAGGTATTTAGCAATATTTCAGCTAATTCACGGATACTGGCTTCATTATTTGGATTGCCAATATTAATGATTTGACCGTCCGCTAAGTTATTACGATTTTCAATAATACAAAATAATCCCTCAATACCATCCCTAATATCAGTAAAACAACGTCGTTGCTCGCCTCCATCCACTAACTTGATGGGAACACCTTCAACCAAATTCAGAATCAATTGCGTGATAGCACGTGAACTCCCTATACGGGCAGCATCTAAATTATCTAGACGCGGCCCCATCCAATTAAACGGACGAAATAGAGTGAATTTTAACCCTTCTTGAATGCCATAAGCCCAGATTATCCTATCCAATAGCTGTTTAGAGACAGAATAAATCCAACGCTGTTTATGAATAGGCCCAACAATCAAACGTGAAGTATCTTCATCAAATTCTTTATCATCACACATCCCATACACTTCAGATGTCGAAGGGAAAACAATACGCTTATTGTATTTTACACAATAACGTATCACCTTAAGATTCTCTTCAAAATCCAATTCAAAAACCCGCAGTGCATTACGGGTGTATTCGATAGGGGTTGCAATGGCCACCAGTGGCAATATGATGTCGCACTTTTTAATGTGATACTCAATCCACTCAGAATGAATACTAATATCGCCTTCAACAAAATGAAAATAGGGATTACCAATAAAACGACTAATAGCATCAGAACCGATGTCTAAACCATATACTTCATAATGATCTTCGCGCAACAATCGTTCTGTTAGATGATTTCCTATGAAGCCATTTACGCCAAGAATTAGCACCTTCGTCCGATACTTAAGTATGCCAGTCAGGCCTGAGCCTAAACAAATACCCTTAACTATTCCTAATTCTATAGCCAAATAATTACCTGACATATATAGGCCAGCGTCTCCTTGCCCAGCAAGAATTTCTAAAGCACTACCTGCACCACAAGCTATTATCAGCGGATCAATGGACAACACCGTCCCGGGTTTTTTATATTGTATTATTTCCAGCGGTTGAGAATGCCAAATCGTTATTTTTTGCGAGCCAAGATAAGTAAATGCACCAGGGTAGGGCTGCGTTACCGCCCGTATCAGGTTATTAATGGTATCAGCATGTTCTGACCAGCTAATTTCACCATCTGCCGGCGTACGACGGCCAAAATAGCTTGCCTCTGCTTCGTTTTGCGGTTGCAGCGCAATGGTGCTATTTTTTAACTTTGGTAGTACATCATTAAGTAGCAATTGTCCTGCATCACGCATCTTGCCATGTAATGTCAAGGCAGTGTCTTCTTTGGTAATCAATATCTTACGTTGACCAACAATATCACCGGCATCCGCCATTGGCACCATTTTATGTAATGTAATTCCGGTTTCTTTTTCACCATGAATCAGGGCCCAATTGATAGGTGCCCGCCCACGATAACGGGGTAATAGAGAACCATGTAAATTAAACGCCCCCCTGGGCGCCAACGAAAGGATGGCAGCACTGAGTAATTTGCGATAGTAAAACGAAAAAATAATATCTGGTTTTAAATGATTTATCCTATCAACCCATAAAGGATGATTAACCTCTTGAGGCGCAAAAGTAGGCAATTGCAAACCGGCCGCAACTTGGGCAACAGAGGCAAAAAAAAGAGGTTCAGTAGGAGAGTCAACGTGGGTGAATACTGCCAAAATATCGTAATGCTGTTCTCGCAATGCCTTCAAGCCAATGCAACCTATATCATGGTAGGCAAATACCACTGCTTTCATATTGATTCCTGATTATTTAATGTGATTTTCCTTGATGATTTTCTCAATGAAATAACGTGGCCGAGCACGCACATCGTTATAGATGCGCCCAATATATTCGCCAAGTAGTCCCATACCAATAAACTGCGCTCCAATAAATATAAACAACAATGAGAATAAGGTGAAGACGCCCTGTACTCCCCAAACAGCCCCAAACAACACTCGCATGGTAATCAAAACAATTGCCAAAAAAAAACCCAATAATGCCATGATACTGCCAACGAAACTTAATAAGCGCAGTGGTGTTGTAGTCAGGCAAGTGAGCAAGTCATACAGTAGAGCAATTAAACGCATAAGATTATATTTAGATTGACCGAATTCACGTTCAGCATGGCGTACTTCAATTTCTACAGTACGTTTGGCAAAAATATTGGCCAAAATAGGAATAAAGGTACTGCGTTCGTGGCAATCTAACATTGCTTTAACGATATGTATGCGGTAGGCACGCAACATACAACCGTAGTCCCCCATTGCTTGACCGGTTACTCGTTGGATCATCCGATTAACAAAGCGTGAGGCCAGTCTACGAAAGCACGAATCCTGTCTGTTTGTGCGTACTGTACCAACAACGTCATACCCTTTTTCCGCCATGTTGACCAAGTGCGGAATTTCTTCCGGCGGATTTTGTAGATCAGCATCGAGGGTAACGATGAGATCACCAGTCACTTGATTAAAGCCTGCCATAAGGGCAGAGTGCTGACCATAATTACGATTAAGTAACACGGCAATAATCGAATTATTGGGAACAATAGCGGCATCCATGAGTAATTTCGCTGAATTGTCATCACTTCCATCATCAACAAAAATTATTTCATAAGCGCAATTCAGTCGCTGGCAAGTTGCTAATGTGCGTTCGATAAGTACGGACAAATTTTCTTGTTCGTTGTAGACAGGAATCACAACAGAAAGTTTTACAATAGGTTCAATCGGCGACACGAGGGGGCTCCATAATAGCTAACAAAGCATTAACGACACGATCGATATCGCTATCATGCATATCCGGGAATAAGGGTAGGCTGCATAAACGCGCTGAATTCCATTCAGTGTTAGGCAACGATAACGTCGGATAACGTTCACGGTAATATTTTTGCGTATGTACAGCGCGAAAATGCAACCCGCTACCGATTCCTTTAGCTTCTAGCCGCTTCATCAATACATCTCGAGAAATACCACAACGCTGCTCGTCAACGCGCACGATGAAGAGATGCCAAGCGTGAACAAAAGGGTAATCTGGCAGTCCTAAAGGTTGAAAAGGCGACCCCGCTAGTGCTTGCCTGTAACGCTCAGCCAATATCTTTCTTCGTGCAGTAAACTCAGATAGACGCGCCATTTGCACGACGGCAATACTGGCATGAATATCTGATAAATTATACTTTAACCCCGGTTTGACGACTTCAGCTTGCGGGCTACGTCCTTGATAACGAGCAAAAGTATCAATGGCAAGGCCATGAAATCTTAACTGCCTGATAGAGATGGCTAATTCATCATCGTCGGTAACAACCATTCCGCCTTCAGCGCAAGTAATATTTTTTATTGCATGAAATGAAAAAATGGCAGTGCCAGATTCTCCAATCCATTCATTGCAATAGCGAGTGCCTATTGCATGGGCGGCATCTTCAATCAATGGGATCTGATATCGTTTAGCAACTTGCCGTATAGAGGATAAGTGACATGGCGCGCCGGCGTAATGTACAGGAATAATGGCTTTTGTCTTTTCTGTTATCGCTGCTTTTATGGTTGTTGCACTCACCATTAATGTCTCAGGATCAACATCAATCATCACTGGCTTTGCCCCCAACAGCTCTATCATATTCAGCGTAGAGACCCATGTTTGAGATGGTGTAATGATCTCGTCCCCCGGCCCAATCCCAAGCGCCATCAAGGTAATGTGCATACCAGCAGTGGCAGAACAGACTGCAATAGCATGTTTAACGTAAAACACTTGGCAAAAAAGATCTTCCAACTGTTGATTTTTAGGACCAGTGGTAATCCAGCCTGAACGAAGCACGCTTTCTACTGCGGCTACTTCCTTGTCACCAAGACTAGGGCGGGAAAATGGCAAAAATTCTTTTTTGATAATCATTAAAACGTATAACAGATAACCATCTTATAAAAATAGATTATATTTATAATAAAACACTGGTTAAGACAACAGTTTGCAATTATTTCACAGCGTCATATTTCAAAGCAC
The DNA here is from genome assembly GCA_000988765.1 of Achipteria coleoptrata. Classification (NCBI taxonomy): domain Eukaryota; kingdom Metazoa; phylum Arthropoda; class Arachnida; order Sarcoptiformes; family Achipteriidae; genus Achipteria; species Achipteria coleoptrata. Next base: position 37,546 of record LBFM01013760.1, on the reverse strand, counting down.
ACATGATGTGTAGCCTGGAGTATCATGTCAGTTTTCAAGTTCTGCAATGCTATAAGAGAGCGTTAAATCATGCAATGCCAGCTGATGACAGGATAACAAAAGATGATAATGTTAAAAAAATTATTGAAGCATCATTACTCATTACAGATGCAAATTGCGATACTGTTCGGGTTGCTCATTATGGTAAGCGGTACAGGGATTATCATTTTTAACCACTACCAAATAACTAAACTGGCAAAAATCAATACCGATAAACAATACAGAAGAGTAGCACGTGCCATCGCAGCACAAATCGATTCAGTAATACGACCAATGATCGTTTCAGCTGATATCTTTTCACCGATATCAGATATCTCTAACTTAAAATACAATGCGTTACAGCAAGGCATTCATTCTCTGGATCGCATGATTAGCATCTTAGAAGTCAACCATTATGCCAACTCGATATATACCGCTTACCCTAATGGAGATATTTTTTCAATTCTCCGTTTGACAGCCTGTAATCGCCCTTTATTTCAAGCCCATGCTGATACTAACTGGCTTATACAAATCATCGAGACAAACAATAAAAAAATAAATAAAAAATTTATTTTTCTTAATCATAAAAAAAAGATTATCAAAACGATTATCCCTAAAAACTATCATTTTGATCCTCGAACGCGCGCATGGTTCAAATTAGCCCAAAATAGCTCAAAATTGATTATTTCCCCCGTTTATATGTTTGCCTCACCACCAGAACCCGGCATTACCTTCAGCCGTAAAATTAATGAACAAAACAATGTCGTGGTTGGTCTAGACGTCTCATTGGCTTCTTTATCAAAATTTATGCAAGGGCAACATTTACCTGCTGGTAGCTGGGCGACTATGTTAAGCGCTCAAGGTGATATCATCGCGAAAGCCACTCCTAAGCGAACAATTCAACCTATGGAAACAATGCGCACAGATAATATCAAGAACATCCCTCTTAGCTATCCAGTACTAGCGACGTTATTGCAGGCCTGGGATCAATCTAGCACACATAAAGCGCATAAACGTACTGGTATACTTTTTACTGCCGAAAACCAGAATTGGTATGGTTTAGTTATTCCCATAAAACATGAGAACGAAGCTTATCGTCTGGTTATCGCTACCCCTTATGATTATTTTACTATCGATGCTAATAAAATCAGCCATCAATCCACCTTGGTGATCATTATTTTACTGCTACTTAGCATACCTATTATCTGGTTCTTTTCTTCAAAAATATCACGTCCGCTAATAAAATTACGCCATGATGCAGAGGCTATCAGCCAGTTCCATTTTATAGAACACAATAATTCATCTTGCAGTATTGTAGAAATTGATGAACTTAATCAATCAATGACAAAAATGAAAACAACAATGAAGCATTTTATCAGCATCGGTCATATGCTTTCTGCAGGAAAAGATTTTCTATTACAAATGCAGGGATTATTAACAGAAATCATTCAGATCGCCACTATGGATGGAGGAATTATCTTTTTAGCAAACAATAACACAACTTTTATGCCATTTGCCTTTCGCTGGAAAAATGAAAATAAAACCATTTCCAACACTAATACCTTGATAGTCGATAAGTCAATATTGACTGATTTTTCTACCCTCCTTAATGGTGAAACGGTAACTGGTCTTTTCACTATAGGTGATATCCCCATCCCATTAAAAAAATTTTTATTGCCCTATTTACCATTAAAATATGTGGCTGTGCCCATGAAAAACCAGGAAGAGCATATTCTTGGATTCATACTCTTACTCAGCGTCATCGATAAAAAAAACATTACAAAAGAAAATCTTAAAAAAGGGAATGCAAAAATAGAACTCATTAACGCGTTAGTTAGCGGATTATCTATTTCGGTAGAAACACAGCGGTTATTACAGGAGCAAAAAAATCTATTAAATGCATTTATCGAGCTTCTTGCAGGCGCTATCGATGCCAAAAGCACCTACACCGGCGGCCACTGCCAGCGGGTGCCAGAAATTACTGAACTGTTAACTCAAGCAGCCATCAATAAGCAGGATGGCCCGTTCGCTCACTTTAGCATGAGTGGCGATGAATGGCAGGAGTTACACATTGCCAGTTGGTTACATGATTGCGGCAAAATTACTACACCAGAATTTATCGTCGACAAAGCCACGAAACTTGAAACGATTTACGATAGGATCCACGAGATTCGTATGCGCTTTGAAGTAGTAAAGCTGGAAGAAGAAAACGTTTTTTTGCGACAACGAGCCTTATTAACAGATGAAGATTCTGCCTTGGCAGCGCTAAGTAGCAGATTAACAGCACTAGACGATGATTTTTATTTTATCGCACAATGCAACATCGGCACCCAAGCCCTTACAGAGGAAGCGCTTACACGAATTAAGCACATAGCCGGTTATCAATGGACACGCACATTAAATGACAGAATAGGTATCAGTTATGAAGAACAAAAACGCAAATCCCAAACCCCTATTGCTACTTTGCCAATAAAAGAACCGCTACTGGCAGATAAAAAAGAGCATATTATTTATAGAGATAAAAAGGATAAGATACCAGATAACCTTGGCATTAAAATCAAACAACCGCAATATCTCTACCATCGCGGTGAAATCTATAATTTACGTATTCGTCTGGGAACGCTGACGGCAGAAGATCGTTATAAAATCAACGAGCACGTTATACAAACTAGTATTATGCTAAATAAACTCCCTTTTCCTCATACCATGCCAAATGTAGCAAACATTGCCAGCGCCCATCATGAACGCATTGACGGCAGAGGATATCCTTATCAACTTACCGGTTCCCAAATGAGTGTTCCAGTACGCATCATGGCAATTGCCGATGTATTCGAGGCATTGACCGCATCAGATAGGCCCTATAGAACACCAAAATCCCTTCTAGAAGTACTAGACATTATGAGCAATATGGTTAACCAGCAGCATTTAGACAGGCAATTATTTATTCTCTTTCTTGAGTCAGGCATATGGCGGGATTACGCCAAGAAATATTTGCCGCAAGAACAGACTAGCAGCATTGATATCAATCTGTTAATGGCGAAAGTCCATCCAGTAATGTCAGTAAACATAAATAGCGATTATTAACGCCCTAGTGGTGTTTCATCAACGATAACGTTCTCATTGGCGTTAATGATAGATTCAGCAGATTGCTTCAATAATAAATCCCGTAATTTTTTATCCAACTGCCTAATCAGTTCCGGATTCTCTTTTAGATAATTAGCAGCATTGGTTTTACCTTGACCAATTTTTTTGCCGTTATAGCTATACCAAGCCCCTGCTTTTTCGATTAATTTATATGTAGCTGCCAAATCAATTAACTCGCCATTAGTATTAATCCCTTCGCCGTAAAGGATTTGAAATTCAGCCTGTTTAAAAGGAACAGCAATTTTATTCTTAACGACCTTAACACGAGTTTCACTACCAATAACGACATCCCCTTCTTTCACTGCGCCGATACGGCGGATATCTAGGCGTATTGAGGCGTAAAATTTAAGTGCATTGCCTCCGGTAGTCGTTTCCGGGTTACCGAATATTACCCCTATTTTCATACGGATTTGATTGATAAAAATAAGTAGAGTATTAGCATTTTTAAGGTTGCCGGCAAGTTTTCTCATAGCCTGACTCATCATACGAGCAGCCAGGCCCATGTGAGCATCCCCAATTTCACCTTCAATCTCTGCCCTCGGGGTTAAAGCAGCAACAGAGTCAACCACTATCACATCAACTGCCCCGGAGCGCGTTAATGCATCGCAAATTTCTAGTGCTTGCTCACCGGTATCAGGTTGAGAGCAAAGCAAATTATCGATATCCACCCCTAATTTTTTTGCGTAAATGGGATCTAATGCATGTTCGGCATCAATAAATGCACAAGTCTTACCGCCTCGTTGAGCAGCAGCAATAACTTGTAGGGTCAATGTCGTTTTGCCAGAAGACTCTGGGCCATAAATTTCAACGATACGCCCCATTGGCAACCCACCGGCTCCCAATGCAACATCAAGCGATAAAGAGCCAGTGGAAATTGTTTCAACATCCATGGAGCGATCTTCACCAAGAAGCATTATCGACCCTTTGCCAAATTGTTTTTCAATTTGGTTGAGCACTATCGCTAATGCTTTTTGTTTGTTTTCATCACGTCCCATTGTTACTCTCTCCCATCAAGGCAACTGAATACAGTATCTATAAGGCGGCTATTAGTGGACTAAAAATTTACTAGACCTCCTTTCAAAAACCAGTAGGTGCTGCTTTTCTGTTGCGCACAGGAGACAAAGCATCCTTATGTACTCGCATGAAAATGAGAATGAAAGTTGCTACGCGCCGGCGCCTTGGCTTCTCCCCAGTCGTCACAGTTTTGAAAGAGGTCTATTTTTCAAGAAATTGTTCTAAAATGGTTTGTAGTGAGAACATCACCGCTTGTAATCGCACCGATTCACGATCACCTGTGAATACCTCTTTATAAGCATGAATGGATCCAGTATGACTGGCAAAACCAAACCATACCGTACCGACAGGTTTATCAACAGTGCCTCCATGAGGCCCTGCAATTCCACTAATAGATAAAGCAATATCTGCCTTTGCTATATTTAGGGCGCCTATTGCCATCTCACAGACTGTTTCTTTACTAACTGCACCGCAGGCAGCTAAGGTCGTCATTTTTACTTTTAATAATTCATGTTTTGCCGCGTTGCTGTAAGTAATAAAACCGCGATCGAAATAAGAGGAACTACCGGGGACGTCAGTGATAGCTTTAGCAACCCACCCGCCAGTACATGACTCAGCGCAGGTTATCCACTTACTATGCGCTATCAATCGTTCGCCTATCATTATACTTAGTTTGCGCAATTGCATCTCTGTCACAAAACACCTGCATCGTAGTAGAACGTTAACAGAAATGGTAGTAGTGCTCTCTTGCTCATTAGATAATCAGATGATAGATGCGAAACTATTCGCAAAGTGCACTGTTTTGTGGGAATCCCAGCGGGGACACAGAAAGATCATAAGGAGGATCTTTTTTTCGCCAGGCAGAGCGAAAGCAAGGTACCGATATGTAGATGTAGCAGATATGTAGCACGCAGTAGGTTTCAAAAGAGATACCGTTAACTTAAAAAAACTAATAGTCAAGATATAACGTCTACTGAAGTTGCTGCGCACCGGCGCTTTGACTTCTCTCCATTCCTAACAATTCGGAAAGAAGCCTATGATCGATCTCCTCCTCCTCATCAGCCTTTACCCTCACCAAACCCTGCGTTTAGTAACTCAGCCAAGTTAGCGCTCGCCTCATCTGCACTCACTTGCGCTGGCACAGGAGACTCTTCAGTTCTCATACGGCGGCGCATACGATCCTGGTGATACGCATAACCTGTGCCGGCAGGAATCAAGCGGCCGACGATAACGTTTTCCTTTAGACCCCGCAATTCATCACGTTTACCAGCTACTGCTGCTTCAGTCAGAACTCGTGTCGTCTCTTGAAAGGAAGCGGCAGAAACGAAAGATTCAGTTGCCAAAGAGGCCTTGGTTATCCCTAACAAGTTACGTGCCCAAGTCGCTGAAATTTTGCCTTCTACTTCCAATTTTGCATTGGCAATCTTAATACGTGAAACTTCTACCTGTTCACCTTCTAGGAAATCGCTGCTACCCGCATCAATAATGGTACCTTTTCGTAGCATCTGGCGCACAATAACCTCAATGTGTTTATCGTTAATTTTCACTCCCTGCAAACGGTAAACTTCCTGTACTTCGTTGGTGATATAGCGCGTTACTGCATGAACACCACGTAGGCGTAAAATATCGTATGGCGATTCAGGGCCGTCGGAAACCACATCACCCCGTTCGACAATCTCACCTTCGAACACATTAAGTTGACGCCATTTAGGAATCATTTCTTCATAAGGATCACTACCATCAAGCGGCGATATTAGTAAACGACGTTTACCCTTTGTCTCTTTGCCAAACGAAATAATACCGCTTATCTCAGCCAGGATCGCTGGCTCTTTCGGACGACGAGCTTCAAACAGATCAGCAACTCGCGGCAAACCACCAGTAATATCCTTAGTACCACCAGATTCCTGAGGAATACGTGCCAATGTATCACCCGCTAAGACCTGAGCACCGTTTTCTAACTGCACGATCGCTTTGCCAGGCAAAAAGTATTGAGCAGGCATATCAGTACCCGGAATCAAGACCTCATTACCGTCAGCATCAAAGATTTTCAATGCCGGACGTAACTCCTTGCCACTAGCCGTACGTTCAGCACTATCCAATACGACCAAAGAGGATAACCCGGTTAGTTCGTCGGTTTGACGGGTAATAGTTTGAGCATCAATCATGTCAGCAAAACGTATAAACCCAGCAATTTCGCTAACGATTGGCATGGTATGTGGATCCCAATTAGCAATGGTTTCTCCGGCATTCACTTTTTCAGCATTACCTTTAGCCATCACGACACCATAAGGAATTTTATAACTTTCTTTGATGCGACCAAATTCATCGATCAATTGCAACTCAGCATTGCGTGAAGTAATAACCAGCTTACCTACAGAATTCACAACGAATTTGGCGTTCTTTAGCCTTAAGCTACCTTTGCTTTTTGCCTGAATACTGGACTCTGCAGCGGCACGAGATGCTGCACCACCGATATGGAAAGTCCGCATAGTAAGTTGAGTGCCAGGCTCACCAATGGATTGTGCGGCAATAACACCGATGGCTTCACCCTTATTGATAGGATGGCCGCGTGCCAAATCACGACCATAACAGTTAACACATACCCCAAAGTCAGTCTCGCAGGTTACAACCGAGCGTACTTTAACGCTATCAATGGAATTTTTTTCTAGCAAATCACACCATTTTTCAGTCAAAAACGTGTTACGTGGCACCAAAATATCGGCAACACTTGGCTGCAGAATATCCTCAGCCGCTACACGACCCAACACCCGTTCACGTAATGGCTCTTTGACATCCCCCCCCTCAATCACTGGGGTCATGACGACACCATCATTCGTACCACAATCATCTTCGGTGACAACAAGATCTTGCGCCACATCAACCAAGCGACGCGTTAAATAACCAGAGTTCGCTGTTTTTAGAGCAGTATCTGCCAGTCCTTTTCGGGCGCCATGGGTTGAAATAAAATATTGCAGTACATTTAACCCTTCACGAAAGTTAGCCGTAATAGGGGTTTCAATAATGGAACCATCAGGTTTTGCCATTAAACCACGCATCCCTGCCAATTGACGTATTTGAGCCGCAGAACCTCGTGCACCAGAATCTGCCATCATAAAGATACTGTTAAAAGAAACTTGTTGTTCTTCAACGCCATCGCGATTCGTTACCGTTTCAACGGACAAATTTTCCATCATCGCCTTCGCGACGCGTTCGTTAGCAGCGGCCCAAATATCAATGACTTTGTTGTAGCGCTCACCTGCTGTGACTAAACCAGATTGAAATTGCTTTTGAATTTCAATCACTTCACTTTCTACTTCAGCAATAATCTCCGCTTTTTTTGCCGGAATCACCATGTCATCAATACAGACAGAGGTTCCGGAACGGGCTGCATATGCAAAGCCGGTATACATAATTTTATCAGCAAAAATAACCGTCTGCTTTAGACCCAACACGCGATAACAAGTATTGAGCATTTGAGAGATAGCTTTTTTTCCCAATGTCTGATTAACAATAGAATAAGGTAAGCCTTTAGGCACAATCATCCATAAGATGGCACGGCCTACAGTAGTATCAACAAGACTGGTTTGGGATATGAGGCTTCCCTCAGAGGTTTTTATTTCTTCAACAATACGTACTTTAACGCGAGCATGTAATGATGCTAAACCAGCACGGTAAATGCATTCGGCTTCTTTCGGCCCTGTTAACAACATTCCTTCCCCTTTAGCGTTAACAGAATCGCGCGTCATATAGTACAAGCCTAATACCACATCCTGGGAGGGAACAATGATAGGCTCGCCATTTGCAGGAGAGAGGATGTTATTGGTAGACATCATCAGTGTTCGCGCTTCTAACTGAGCCTCCAGTGTCAAAGGAACATGAACAGCCATTTGGTCGCCATCAAAGTCAGCATTATAAGCGGCACAAACCAAAGGATGTAACTGAATGGCTTTACCTTCGATAAGTACGGGTTCAAAGGCTTGAATCCCTAAGCGATGCAAGGTAGGAGCACGATTTAACAATACGGGATGCTCACGAATCACGTCGTCTAATATATCCCATACGATAGCTTCTTCACGCTCAACCATTTTTTTAGCAGCTTTAATGGTAGTCGCAAGACCATGCAATTCCAGCTTGCCGTAAATAAAAGGTTTAAATAATTCCAGGGCCATTTTTTTAGGTAAACCACACTGATGCAGACGCAAATAAGGGCCTACGGTAATCACTGAACGACCAGAGTAATCAACACGTTTACCTAATAAATTTTGGCGGAAACGTCCCTGTTTGCCTTTTATCATATCGGCTAGTGACTTCAATGGCCGCTTATTTGAACCAGTAATTGCCCGTCCACGGCGCCCATTATCCAGCAGAGCATCAACCGCTTCTTGTAACATACGTTTTTCATTACGTACGATGATGTCTGGTGCAGCAAGATCAAGCAGGCGTTTCAAACGATTGTTACGATTGATCACCCGACGATACAGATCGTTTAGATCCGAAGTGGCAAAGCGACCACCATCTAGCGGTACTAACGGCCTCAGATCGGGTGGTAAAACCGGCAATACCGTTAAAATCATCCATTCTGGCCTGTTACCAGAGTGAATAAACGCCTCCAACAACTTAATGCGTTTAGTCAACTTTTTCCGCTTAGTTTCAGAGTTAGTTTCGTCTAGTTCTTCACGCAATAGCTCACATTCTGCATGCAGATCCATATTTTTCAATAACGCCTGAATGGCTTCTGCGCCCATTTTGGCATCGAATTCGTCGCCAAACTCTTCCAATGCATCCAGATACTGTTCTTCAGTCAGGATCTGTCGGCATTCTAGGTTACTCATCCCGCCTTCTATCACCACGTAAGATTCAAAATAAAGCACGCGTTCGATATCACGCAACGGCATGTCTAGCAACAAACCAATACGTGAAGGCAAGGATTTTAAAAACCAAATATGTGCAGTAGGAGAGGAGAGTTCAATATGACCCATGCGTTCGCGACGCACCTTAGCCTGTGTAACTTCTACACCACATTTTTCACAAATAACACCACGGTGTTTTAGTCGTTTATATTTACCACATAGGCACTCATAATCTTTTATTGGACCAAAAATACGGGCACAAAAAAGGCCATCACGCTCTGGTTTAAAAGTACGGTAATTAATCGTCTCTGGCTTTTTAACCTCACCAAACGACCATGAACGGACCATATCTGGCGACGCCAGCGCAATTTTGATAGCATCAAACTCTTCAATCTTAGTTTGCGTCTTTAAGAATTTTAGTAAATCTTTCACAGATTAACCCCTGTCGGCCTGAGACCTACCAGCTGCTTGATGATGATACTTTGCCTCTGGAAATCTTTTGCAAAAAACATAAAATTATCGTCCTCCCAGGGCAACATAAATAAGCCATTCCGTTAAAAGGATACATCAGTGATTTATTAAATTCCCCGACCACCCTGTTCATCTTCCAGCTCGATATTAATGCCAAGAGAACGAATTTCTTTCAGTAATACGTTGAAAGATTCTGGCATACCCGGCTCCATACGGTGTTCTCCATCCACAATGTTTTTGTACATCTTGGTACGGCCATTGACGTCGTCAGACTTGACAGTCAGCATCTCCTGCAATGTATACGCGGCACCGTAGGCTTCTAAGGCCCACACTTCCATTTCACCAAAACGTTGCCCCCCAAATTGCGCTTTACCGCCCAGCGGTTGTTGAGTGACCAAACTGTACGAACCAGTGGAACGTGCATGCATCTTGTCATCTACCAAATGATTTAGTTTCAACATATACATGTAACCAACAGTGACTGGACGCTCAAATTGTTCGCCGGTGCGACCATCATATAAGGTGATCTGCCCAGATGTTGACACCCCTGCAAGTTGTAATAGTTCTTTGATTTCTTTGTCTGTTGCACCATCAAAAACAGGCGTCGCAATAGGCATGCCGTGCTTCAAATTTTCCGCCAAGGTCAATATTTCATCGTCAGTAAAATTATCCAAATTCACTTTCTGACAGATGTTATCGCCAAGATCATAAGCTTTCTGGATAAATTTTCGTAATTTCGCAATACCTTCTTGCTTTTCAAGCATCTTGTTAATCTTTTCGCCAATTCCCTTCGCTGCCATCCCTAAGTGCGTTTCTAAAATTTGCCCGATATTCATACGCGATGGCACGCCCAGTGGGTTTAATATGATATCGACCGGGGTTCCATTTTCATCGTATGGCATATCTTCTATCGGACTAATCTTGGAAATGACCCCTTTATTACCATGACGCCCAGCCATTTTATCGCCCGGTTGGATCTGACGTTTAACGGCAAGATAGACTTTGATAATCTTCAGCACGCCAGGGGCCAAATCATCACCTTGCGTGATTTTACGCCTCTTAGCATCTAGCTTTTTCTCAAAATCAGACTTTAGTTCATCATACTGCTCCGCTAGTTTTTCCAACTGGCTTTGCTTTGCTTCGTTAACTAACGTCAGTTCCAACCAGCGAACACGGGGCAAGTTACTTATTTTTTCAGCATCCATTCCCCCAGAAATCAACAGGGCGCGAATACGGGCAAACAAACCGGCTTCTAAAATCTGCAGTTCTTCTGTCAGATCTTTTTTTGCCTCCCTTAATAACATTTCTTCTATTTCCAGTGCCCGGTTGTCCTTTTGCACCCCATCTCGGGTAAAAACTTGCACGTCAATGACGGTACCAGATACGCCGTTTGGCACACGCAATGAAGAGTCTTTAACATCAGATGCTTTTTCACCGAAGATAGCACGCAGCAACTTTTCTTCTGGTGTTAGCTGGGTTTCACCTTTTGGCGTTATTTTCCCCACTAAGATATCAGCACCGACGACTTCAGCGCCAATATATACGATACCGGATTCATCCAGTTTTGAGAGCGCCGCTTCTCCTACATTAGGAATATCTGCAGTGATCTCTTCAGGACCTAATTTAGTATCACGCGATATACAAACCAGCTCCTGAATGTGAATGGTAGTAAATCGATCTTCTTGAACCACCCGCTCAGAAACTAAAATAGAATCTTCAAAGTTATAACCATTCCAGGGCATAAAGGCGACAAGCATATTTTGTCCCAATGCCAATTCGCCAAGATCCGTCGATGGGCCATCGGCCAGGACATCACCACGCCTGACCGGTTCATTTAAAGAGACACAAGACATCTGGTTAATGCAGGTATTCTGGTTAGAACGGGTATATTTCGTTAAATTATAAATATCAATCCCTGCTTCGCCGGGATGAGTTTCATTTTCGTTAACTTTTATTACAATGCGCGAAGCATCAACATACTGGACGACCCCACTGCGTTTAGCTACAGCAGTTACCCCAGAATCAACGGCAACAGCGCGCTCCATACCAGTGCCAACTAATGGTTTATCTGCCCATAAATTAGGCACCGCTTGGCGTTGCATATTGGCCCCCATCAAGGCGCGATTGGCATCATCATGTTCCAAAAATGGAATCAAAGAAGCGCCTACAGAGACTACCTGCTGTGTCGAGACATCCATATAGTCCACTTGATAACGACTAAACAGACCAGACTCACCTCGATGACGGCAAATCACTAAGTCTTCAATAAAAGCGCCTTGGGCGTCCAAAGTGGAATTTGCCTGCGCGATAACAAAATTTCCCTCTTCAATGGCGGACAAATAGTTGATCTCATCGGTTACTATACCGTCTCGTACTCGTCGATAAGGCGTCTCTAAAAAACCATACTCGTTAGTTTGTGCATACACGGACAAAGAGTTAATCAGGCCAATATTGGGTCCTTCCGGTGTTTCAATCGGACAGACTCGCCCATAATGGGTAGGATGAACATCGCGCACCTCAAAACCAGCACGCTCACGGGTTAAACCACCAGGACCCAATGCAGAAATTCGACGTTTATGGGTAATCTCAGAAAGTGGATTGTTTTGATCCATAAATTGTGACAGCTGACTGGAGCCAAAAAATTCTTTTACAGCGGCCGAAATAGGTTTAGCATTAATCATATCCTGTGGCATTAGGGTATCTAAATCTCCTAGGGACAGACGTTCTTTCACCGCACGTTCCACACGCACCAACCCCACACGAAATTGGTTTTCCGCCATTTCACCGACAGAACGGACCCTTCGGTTTCCTAAGTGATCGATATCATCCACATCCCCTCTACCATCTCGGATATCAATGAGTTTTTTCATGACACCAATAATATCTTCTTCACTCAACACACCTGGCCCTTCAATAGCATCACGGGATAGTGAACGATTGAATTTCATACGACCAACCACAGATAAATCATAGCGATCAGCAGAGAAAAATAAGTTATCAAATAAATTTTCTGCCGCTTCACGCGTTGGCGGTTCACCAGGGCGCATCATGCGATAAACCTCAACTAAGGCACTAAGACGATCGGTTGTCGGATCAACGCGCAATGTTTCAGAAATATAGGCACCATGATCCAAATCGTTGGTAAATAAGGTTTCCAGCAGATGGTGGCCAGATTGAGTTAATTTGGCTAAGATATCCAGTGACATGGGGGTGTTTGCAGCGCAAATGAGCTCTCCAGTATTGTTATCTATGTAATCTTTGGCGACGACTTTACCAACAATGTAATCCAGTGGTACCTCGATGTCAGTTATCCCATCTTGTTCAAGCTGTCGAATATGACGCGCTGTGATACGACGTGCCTTTTCAACATACACTTTTCCGTTAACTTCAATATTAAAAGCAGCCGTTTCACCCCGTAGACGCTCTGGAACTAATTCCATCTGAAGCTTGTCATCAAAAATCTTGAACATTACCTTTTCGAAGAACAACGCTAAAATTTTCTCAGTACCGTGGTGTAGTCCCCTTAAAATAATGGTTGCTGGAAGCTTACGTCGACGATCAATACGTACAAACAAGTTATCCTTCGGATCGAATTCAAAATCCAACCAAGAACCGCGATAAGGGATAATACGGGCGTTGTATAGTACCTTGCCTGAGGAATGGGTTTTACCTTTATCGCTGTCAAAAAAAACGCCTGGACTGCGATGCAATTGAGAAACGATCACTCTTTCAATGCCGTTTATCACAAAAGTACCATTTTCAGTCATGAGGGGAATTTCCCCCATGTAAACCTCTTGTTCTTTTATGTCTTTAACGGTACCTTCCGGCGCTTCGCGCTCATAAATGACTAAGCGTAACTTAACGCGTAGCGGGGCAGAATAGGTCATTCCGCGAATCTGACATTCTTTAACATCAAATAACGCGTCACCTAAGCGATAGGTAACATACTGTAACTCTGCGTTGCCACTATAACTCTGAATAGGAAAAACGGAACGAAACGCCGCTTCAAGACCATGTTGTCCTTCTTCGTCTTGCTCGATAAATTTCTGGAATGAATCCAGTTGAATGGAAAGAAGGTAAGGAACATCTAATATCTGTGGACGTTTACCAAAATTTTTACGGACACGTTTCTTCTCACTATAGGAGTAAACCATAGGATTCCTCTCTTACTCTGTGGTTCACTTGCCCTAAGGTTGTTTCAATAGCGCTTATCATCAGCCCTGATAGCAACCTGTAGCCCCTTTCTCAACCACTGCAATAAAAAACAGTACAAAGCACAGGCACCATGTTTGGCACAGGCAAATTGAGTACACCAAATTGAGTACACATTGAAAAAGGCTGGTGATATTATAGTCACCAGCCACTAGTCGTATACTATACCGTCCCGTCGACTTTCAAACCACAGCTGTGCCGGTTGCGGGCATTCGCCCGAATCATTTAAGTTTCTAGGACAAAAGGCCCACACCTTTTCAGCACAGACTTCCATTCGAAATACTATGGGTTATACTATGGGTTAAAAAGCAAAGGGTTAAAAAGCAAAGGGTTAAAAAGCAAAGGCTTAAAAAGCAAATCTACTTAATCATGACAACCGCACCGACTTCCTCCAATTTTTCTTTCAACTTTTGAGCATCATCTTTGTTTATCCCTTCCTTGATAACAGTAGATTCAGAGGCGGATTCAACCAAATTCTTTGCGTCTCCCAATCCTAAGCCGATTATCTCACGAACACACTTAATAACCTTAACTTTATGTTGACCAAAAGAATGCAGATAAACAGTAAATTCAGTTTGCTCCTCCTCTACGGCGACAGGAGAACCTGCAGCTACAGTGACAGCAGCGGCAGCTGAAACACCAAACTTGTCTTCCATCATGGAAACAAGCTCACAAACCTCCATCACCGTCATGTTGGCGATGGTATCCAAAATTTGTTCTCGAGTACAGGTAACAGAAGACATAAGCAATGTTCCTAAAAGTCATAGTTTACGAATTAAACAGCAGTGAGGAGAAAGAGGCAATTTAAAGCTCTCCTTTTTTCTTATCAGCAAATGCTGCCAATGTGCGCACCAATTTGCCGGCAGATGCTTCGTTCATGGTTGCCATTAGGCGCGCAATAGCCTCATCAAAAGTTGGTAACATCGCTAAGGTATCAATTTGTGCCTTCGATATAAATTTACCTTCAAAAGCCGCTGCTGTAATTTCAAATGCGGGATTTTCTAGTGAAAAAGCTTTAAATAAGCGAGCAGCGGCACCCGGATGTTCGGTAGAGAACCCAATCAAGGTGGGTCCAACAAAAGCCTCTTTTAAACAATCAAAAGCCGTGCCATCAACAACACGATGTAACAGGGTATTACGCACAATACGAACATACACACCTGCTTCACGACAGGTTTTACGTAGTTCCGTCATTTTATTAGCGTTGACACCACAAGAATTCGCGATGACGGCAGACAGCGCACCCTGAGCAACTTTGTTAACCTTTGCCACAATTTCCTGTTTGCCTTGTAGATTCAATGGCATTTCGTTTTTTACTCCTGTTACTTCTGAATTAACCCGATAATCTGCTCCACATTCCATGCTGAGGGGCAAGCGACAAAATACATCAGTTAACCCAGACAGCGACCTTCAAGACGATAGAACAGGAAAGCAACCAACAAGTAGAGTAGCTTAACTAACAACTTAACTTAAGCTGCTGGTATCGATCGTAAGGCCAGGACCCATAGTGGTAGACAAGCTAACTTTCTTAATATAAACACCTTTGGCTGTAGCAGGCTTCAGTTTTTTCAATGCGGAAAGTAACGATTCTAGATTGTCTTTTAGTTCGCCGGCATTAAAGTCAACTCTACCAATGGTGGTATGGATGATGCCAGTTTTGTCATTGCGATAACGAATTTGCCCCGCCTTAGCATTCCTAACTGCTTCCGCTATATTAGGGGTCACCGTACCCATCTTTGGGTTTGGCATCAATCCACGCGGGCCCAAGATCTGTCCTAATTGCCCGACGACACGCATCGCATCCGGCGAAGCAATAACAACATCAAAACCCATTTCACCTCGTCTTACCTGCTCAGCTAGAGCATCCATACCGACAAATTCGGCTCCTGCCTCCTTTGCCGCTTGCACGTTTTCTCCTTGAGTAAAGACGGCCACCAGTACAGAACGACCTATCCCATGAGGCAGCACTACCGTACCACGCACAGTCTGATCAGATTTCCGGGAATCTATACCAAGATTTATCGCGACATCAACACTTTCTACAAATTTGGCGGTAGCTAATGTTTTAAGCAACAGCAATGCCTCATTGATTTCGTATTGCTTCGTTCTATCTGTTTTGGCACGAACCAGCCTTATACGCTTACTCAGTTTAGC
This sequence comes from Achipteria coleoptrata, assembly GCA_000988765.1. NCBI lineage: Eukaryota > Metazoa > Arthropoda > Arachnida > Sarcoptiformes > Achipteriidae > Achipteria > Achipteria coleoptrata. The sequence goes on along the minus strand of LBFM01013760.1, from coordinate 21,683 downwards.
CATTGATCACTCTCCCACCACCAACCCCATGGAACGAGCGGTACCCTCAATAGAGCGCACCATGGCGTCAAGATCCGCTCCAGTCATATCTGCCGCTTTAGTTTGTGCAATGTCACACAACTGAGCACGCGTCACATTACCCACCTTATCTTTGTTGGGGCTGCCGGAACCAGACTCAATACCTGCTGCTTTTTTCAATAAAATAGCAGCAGGCGGCGTTTTAACGATAAAAGTAAAAGAACGATCGGAATAAACAGTAATGACAACCGGGATTGGCAGTCCCTTTTCAAGGGTCTCCGTTCTAGCATTAAACGCTTTACAGAATTCCATAATATTAACACCTTGCTGCCCCAAAGCCGGACCTACTGGGGGACTAGGATTAGCGATACCTGCCGCTACTTGCAGCTTAACATAAGCCTGTACTTTTTTAGCCATTTAAGGTTTTCCCTCAATTTTTGGTAGCATCGCGTTTCAGCGCACTCTCTATCTGCAGTTTGTAAGCCACGCGCTGTCTAAGAATAGTAGGTGCAGAACATTTTCGATGTCGGTTAAGGACAAAACACGGGATTCTATTTTAATTCAAGTCTATTGACAAGACTTGCTTTTCCTATTGTTTATCCAGATGACCTATCTCCATGGCAGGCGATGCAATACAACAGGGGGATAATACGACATACATCCGTCGCTTTTTAAACTGCAATAGTGTTGGTAAGAGGTATTGGCCCTCATCATTAAGCTCGATGGCGAGTGCCCTTGCCGCCTTGCCTTCATTTGACATAACGTCAGATATATAGGTATAAAAAACGCAAAATAGATACAAAATATTTGCAGTGTAAATCATGCCTTTTCAACTTGGCTAAAATCAAGCTCGACAGGTGTTGCTCTGCCAAAAATTAACACTGATACTTTCAATCGACTTTTTTCATATTCGACCACTTCAACAACACCATTAAAATCAGCGAAGGGGCCATCACTGACACGAACTACTTCACCAGGCTCAAACAATGTTTTTGGACGAGGCTTATCACCTATCTGTTTTAGGCGGTGCATGATAGCGTCCACTTCTTTATCACTAATCGGTGCCGGGCGATCAGAAGTCCCGCCAATAAACCCCGTGATGCGTGGCACAGAACGGACTAAATGCCAACTGGTATCATTCATCAGCATTTGTACCAATACATAACCTGGAAAAAACTTATGCTCACTTTTGCGGCGGCGTCCACTACGGATTTCTACCACTTCTTCGGTTGGCACTATTACTTCACCAAATAACTCTTCCATCTTATGTAATTTAATACGTTCGCGTAACGACTGAGCCACACGAGCTTCAAAACCAGAAAACGCTTGCACGACGTACCAACGTTTTTTTAAGGTTTCAGACATTAGAACCTCAAGGCAGTAATAAACGACACTAAACGGATCAGAATACCATCTAATCCCCATAGAATAAGTGATACAACGACAGTAACCGCAGCAACAACAAAAGTGGTATGCAAAGTTTCTTGGCGCGCAGGCCAAATGACTTTATGCATTTCAAGACGTGCTTCACGAATAAATATCACGGCCATCCTGCCTTTCAGCGTCATCAATGCCATCGCCGCGGCGATGGCAAAGAGAAAGAGTACTGCCAGGATACGCCATAAATAACTACTGTCTCGATAATAATAATTGCCGATAGTGGCAGTAAGTAACAATGCTACTATGACTAACCATTTCAGGGCTTCTAGACTACGCTTGCTTCCTTGAGGCTCGGTGTTCACGCCCATATAAAGAACCTACATACGAGATTGCGTTGCAACAAAGACAGTCTCATTCACTTGATTAAAGCTAAAGGGTATCACTCAACTCAATGCCAGAGTGCATCCATGCTAGGACGCGAACAAACACATAAAAGGGCATCATTTGATGCCCTTTTACGGCGACAGGCATATTATTCTATAATCTTAGCAACTACTCCCGCTCCTACGGTACGACCACCTTCGCGGATAGCAAAACGCAATCCTTCATCCATAGCGATAGGATGGATTAACGTTACCACCATATTGGTATTATCCCCCGGCATCACCATCTCAACGCCTTCTGGCAACTCAATGGTTCCTGTAACATCAGTGGTACGAAAATAAAACTGGGGGCGATATCCTTTAAAAAAGGGGGTATGACGCCCCCCCTCTTCTTTGCTTAGAATGTACACTTCTGCGTTAAATTTAGTATGAGGTTTGACAGAGCCTTTCTTGGCCAACACTTGACCCCGTTCAACGTCCTCACGTTTTATACCTCGCAACAAAATCCCAACATTGTCACCGGCCCTGCCTTCATCAAGCAATTTACGAAACATCTCCACGCCCGTGCAGATCGAGCTTATCGTGTCTCTAAGGCCGACTATTTCTATTTCTTCCCCTACCTTAATAATACCGCGCTCTACACGACCCGTTACCACGGTGCCGCGACCAGAAATGGAAAACACGTCTTCTACCGGTAACAAAAATGGTTTATCGATACTACGCTCTGGTTCTGGAATGTGATCGTCCAAATAACCAGCCAGTTCAATAATTTTCTTTATCCATTTCTCTTCACCATCCAGTGCCCCTTTTGCTGAACCTCGAACGATGGGGATATCATCCCCTGGAAAGTCGTACTGAGACAACAGCTCACGCACTTCCATTTCGACGAGTTCTAGTAGTTCTTCATCATCGACCATATCGCATTTGTTCAAAAACACGACGATGTGAGGCACCCCGACCTGGCGGGCCAACAAAATATGTTCACGCGTTTGCGGCATTGGTCCGTCAGTCGCCGCAACGACCAAAATAGCTCCATCCATCTGCGCGGCGCCGGTTATCATATTTTTTACATAATCGGCGTGTCCTGGGCAGTCAACGTGCGCATAATGACGATGCTCAGTATTATACTCAACGTGGGAGGTGTTAATAGTAATACCGCGGGCTTTTTCTTCTGGGGCATTATCAATTTGGTCAAATGTACGTGGATCACCGCCATATAGTATAAGTACAGTGGTTATGGCAGAAGTCAACGTGGTTTTACCGTGGTCAACGTGGCCAATAGTCCCGACGTTAATATGGGGTTTGTTGCGTTCAAAGTTTTTTTTAGACATCGGTCATCCCTCTAAGACACGGAATCGGCGGTTCAATCTATTAACTATTAAAGTAAGCCATTAATTAAAGCGAATAAGTGTTTTCTAACCACGTAACAAAAACCAGTAAACGAGCCTGCAAAAATGATGCTAATAGGCAGACTCGAACTGCCGACCTCACCCTTACCAAGGGTGCGCTCTACCTGCTGAGCTATATCAGCACTGGGGGATTTTGGAGCGGGCAATGGGAATCGAACCCACATCATCAGCTTGGAAGGCTGAGGTAATGCCATTATACCATGCCCGCCTTTTGAAGCTCGGCCGCTTAAACGCTAACTTACAGGGTTCAAATATTTCCAAAGCCGTCAAACAATCCTCGCACGAAACCCAAAAAAATGTGGTGGGGGAAGGGTTCGAACCTTCGAAGTCTATGACGGCAGATTTACAGTCTGCTCCCTTTGGCCACTCGGGAACCCCACCTAAATTCAACCTGGTGCCAGCAGAAGGAGTCGAACCCTCGACCTACTGATTACAAGTCAGTTGCTCTACCAACTGAGCTATGCTGGCAAGTGCTGCGCATTCTAGGTAGAGCAGAGGTTCTATGCAACAAAAAAATAGTATCATTTGAATTTTTGTACACAACACACATACTATACCTAAAATATCTCGACCTAAAATGTCTCGAATTGCAGGAAAGCGACTAGGTGATTTTGGCGCATTTGGCGTAGTAGGCGCAGCTAACGCAGCGGCAATCTAAAAGACGGCGGGTGCAAAATAACGTTCAGATTATGACAGAAAGGCAATATCTTTGGCAACTACACACTTACAGTTCAATCGCACTCAATGGGCGGCTTTACGCAACTCAGTACCATTGACACTAACAGAGGGAGATATCGATAATCTCAGGGGTATCAATGAAGAACTTTCCCTAAATGAAGTAATACAGATTTATCTTCCATTATCAAGATTGCTTAATTTTTATATCGATTCTAACTTACGGCGCCAAACTGTATTAGAACAATTTCTTGGTGTCGAGCAACAAAAAATTCCTTATATTATTGGCATCGCGGGTAGTGTGGCGGTAGGAAAAAGCACGACCGCGCGTCTCTTACAAACCTTATTAAGCCGATGGCCAGAACATAGACAGGTAGAATTAGTAACTACCGATGGTTTCCTTTATCCTAATAAAATATTAAACCAACGTTTGTTGATGAAAAAAAAAGGATTCCCAGAATCTTATGATGTGCATAATTTAATAAAATTTATTTCCAAAATAAAGTCAGGCGTTGAATATATCAACGTGCCAGTTTATTCGCATTTAATTTATGATATTGTTCCTGGTAAAAATAAGCTCATTGAGCGGCCCGATATTCTTCTTCTGGAGGGACTTAATGTCTTACAAACTGGAATAGATTATCCTCATCGAGCACATAATGTATTTGTTTCAGATTTTGTTGATTTTTCAATATATGTGGACGCTTGTGAGGAATCATTACAAGATTGGTATACTGACAGATTTTTAAAATTACGGCAAGGGGCCTTTAGCAATCCAAGTTCTTATTTTCATGATTACGCAAAAATTTCCAGTGATAAGGCAACAAATATTGCCATTGAATTATGGAAAGAAATTAATTTGGTAAACTTAACACAAAATATTTTGCCCACTCGTGAACGAGCTAATCTTATTATGACAAAAGACGCCAATCATGCCATTGAAAGTATAAGATTAAAAAAATAAACAGCATAACATGATTTTCTAAAGGTTACGCGAGACGTAATGAAACATCTGCATCTGTATATGAACTTATGATTCCGTTTTGTTCTAGTAAATATTCCCCTTGTTGATTAATGCCTCTGGCTATCCCAAACAATGTTTTATCACCAGAAATCAATTTTATTGGGCGATTTAAATAGGCATCAAATTCTTTCCAGAAAGGCATAAATTCTCCAAAACCTTTTGACTCAAACTTGATCATGCCATAGCGTAACGCAACTAATAATTCTACCACTAATCTACTTTTATTTATAATGAATCCTGCTTCCTGCAAACTTATCCAATGTTGAGTAACAGCAATACTAGGTGATTGAGTCATAAAAAGATTGACCCCTATACCAATGACAACTCGGGCCGCATCAGCCGTTTTCCCATTTAGCTCAACTAATATTCCTGCTAATTTTTTATCGTTAAGATAAAGATCATTTGGCCATTTAAGGCGCACCTCCTTAATTCCACTCTTTCTGAGAGTGTCAGCGATGATGATACCAACTGCTAAGCTTAATCCCACGGCAGCAGAAAAACCTTGCTTAAAATGCCAATATATCGAGAGATATATATTTGTACCAAAAGGAGAAAACCAAAATTTTCCACGGCGCCCCCTACCATTATATTGGTATTCGGCAACACAAGCATCACCAGAACGAAGTTCGCTCATGCGAGCTAGCAAATATTGGTTAGTTGAATCAACTACAGGCAATATTTTTACTCGTCCATCTGGTAGATGACTTAATATATCTTGTTCATTTAATAATTGTATAGATGAAAATAACCGATATCCTTTACCCGGTACGTGGCGTATATCCACTCCCCAATTTTTTATAACTTGAAGATATTTATTGGTAGTCGCGATACTGACAGTTAATTGCTCAGTTAATTGCTTATCAGAATGATATTCTCCATCTATCAATATGTTTATTAACCGCAATGGTACTACTACATTGTTCATGATAGCATTTTTGTTGCGTCTACTTCGCCGTCTTTAGCAATAAACCTGACTTCAGGTTCCATCCAAATAGCAAATTTTAAGGCAACTTGTTTTCGTACATAGGCGGCCAGTTTTAATATATCCTTCCCTGATGCATTATTTTTATTAACCAAAATCTGGCGATGATCAAGTGTCGCCCCACCAATGTAATATCCGTTAATGCCACATTGAGCAATAAGCCAACTCGCTACTAATTTTATCCTATTATTTTGTTGTCTATACATAGGAGCATTTGAATAGTTATCTAATATTTGCTTTGCTTTTGCGATGTTGACTATAGGATTTTTAAAAAAACTGCCCACATTGCCCATCATGCTAGGATCGGGTAATTTACTACGACGTATGGAACAGACAGCATCAAAAATCTGTTGGGGGGTTAACGTTTCGGAATGAAGATGAAATAAATCAGCGTAACATAGAGACGGTACCCAATTTTTATCTAGCTTAAGGCCTACCGCTACTATTGCGTATCCATAGTGGTAATGATGTTTAAAAGCGCTGTCACGGTAACTAAACTGACATTCCTCTGCAGTTAACCTCTGTACTTTCCTAGTATCCAAGACTAACAGATCGACATATTCACAAAAATTTTTTAACTCAACACCATAAGCACCAATATTTTGAATAGGAGCAGAACCGACACATCCAGGAATTAAAGCTAAATTTTCCAACCCGGGTATATTGTTTTTAAGGGAATAAGTGACAAAATCATGCCAATTTTCTCCTGCAGCGACATGAAAATGCCATGAATACTTATCTTCAGTACAAGTAATTCCTTTAATACGATTGAGTAAAATCGTTCCGGCGAAATCTTCAATAAAAAGTACATTACTACCCTCACCTAATAGTAAGGTAGGCAGTAGTGCATCTTTTGCTTGATGCCAAGCATCTGCAAGAATATTAACTGAATCAGCCACAACCAAGCTATGCGCATACACAGACAAAGAAAAAGTATTCAGCTTTTTTAATGGTACTCCCTGAGGTAACATAGTTTCATAAACTCATTTACGCTAAAATATAAGCAGCTACAGCATGCGTTAATCGCATCAAAAGTGCTTGCAATTTGGCGCATGGAATTGCCATTACCTGTTAGGGGGGTACAATTCCGCTTTTATTCGATTGTCGCATTCGACGGTTGATACGCTTAATTAAGCGCGCCCCTCGCCAGGCATGTTTTACGCAATAACCGTATAATAGAAAGAATAACAAAAATAGCGCCAACATGACCCATTCAGGAATAAAACTGAAGCTCTCGCCAATAAATCCTACTGCCACTAAGAAAATAGCGGCGAACACAATTAATATCAACGCCTGGTGAGTAGTAAAACCAGCATGCATGATCAAATGATGAATATGCTGACAATCTGGTGAAAAAAGATTGAGTTTTTTGCGTAACCGGCGATACATGATGGCTAGCATATCCATCAGGGGGATAGCGATAATCCATAAAGCCGTGACCGGTTTGATAGCAGGAGCCTCACCTTGGCTTGCCTGTAACAATAACCAAATAACTGTGAACCCAATCAACGTACTACCGGCATCCCCCATAAACACCCTATTCTGATGACCGAAAAGGCCTAAATTAAAACAAACATAAGGAATGATAGCGGCAATTAAGGCAAGGCACCAAAATGATAGAGCAAAATATTCAGCAAGATAAAACAAGATACCTAAAGCGGTAAAAGAAATGCAGGAGAGTCCTCCGAGCAAGCCATCCATTCCATCTATCATATTAAAAGCATTAATTGCCGCCCAAACGGCAAATAATGTCACGATATAACTCAATGATCCTAGTGTGATCTCATAATCACCAAAAATACGGCCAAAACTTTGCAGATAATGCCCACCAAACTTCATCATGATAGTAGCAACCCCTGCTTGAACCAAAACACGGCTTTTTACACTGATATCAAATTTATCATCTAATACCCCAACAAATACCAATAAACCGGCACAGATTAAATATAATCCAAAATAAGGGATTGGGTATTTAGTAAACAAATAAACAAAACATAGTGTTGCATAAATTGACATTCCTCCCACTAATGGGACTAATCCTTGATGACTTTTACGGTGATTTGGCTTATCAACTAAACCAATTTTTTTTGCTATCCGGCTGAAAGAAAATAAAAATACAAAAGAAAACAAGAGGAAAACCGAGATTTCTGTACCCGTGCTGAGTAAATTCATACTAGTTAATTATGGCTCACGAAATGACGGCGCTATTTCATCTTTTTTATCTCTACACATCTTGCACCTAGAGGTATTTATTGTGATAAAGATATTTGATTCACTGATCGATTAGCAAATATCCCATATATCCCATATTGTACCTAAAAATAACCTAATGTGCCAAAAATTAGCAAAGATGCTAAAAAGCAAACGCTAGCAAAAAAATGAAAAATAAACAGCGCTACACTAGACTTTTCCCCTAACTCTAGGATCTGTTGACGTTTGATCCTAACCACTTAGTAAGCCAATGAAAGTTATCAATTCTGCCGATTTGATCATGGCATATAGCTGAACGTTTTAATTTTGATTATAAATTTAAAATGCAACTAATTAATTTTAAAAGCGATTTATAGTTAATTTCTACTATCATGACGTTATCGTTTGGCTATAAGATCTCAACGAGTTATCAGAAAATATTAACAGACCCTACTACATAGGGGACTTTTTTATTGCTCCAAAGAGAAGCAATACCCATGTACCACATGTACTCTATGCAGTCTCCGGTTGCGGTAGACCGGGCGCCTTGACTTTCTCCCCTTACTCGTAGCGAGTGTAAAGGAGACCTATTTACATTCAACAGCTTGCAACCATCAGATTAACTGGATAATGTTTCTGCTTTTATTACAGCATATAGCCGTCACTTTTCAACTTGAAGCTGTATTGACCTCAAGTGTTAGCCTGAATCAGTTAAATCCAGGTTCAAGAGGGCTTTCCCCCTTACCGCCGCCTTGCTATCCATTCGATATACTTTTTCGACATACTTTTTGTATAGACACCTACAACTAGGATCTTTTCATCATATCAAAGAAGTCATCATTAGTTTTCGTCATGGCCAGTTTATTAATTAAGAATTCCATAGCATCGATTTCCCCCATAGGATGAATGATTTTTCGCAATATCCACATCTTTTGCAACTCTTCTGAGGTAGTGAGCAACTCCTCCTTTCTGGTACCAGAGCGGTTGTAATCGATTGCTGGAAATACACGTTTTTCAGCAATTTTACGGGACAAATGCAGTTCCATATTGCCAGTACCTTTAAATTCTTCATAAATGACTTCGTCCATTTTAGAACCTGTATCGACTAAAGCAGTGGCAATAATCGTTAAACTACCCCCCTCTTCAACGTTACGTGCCGCCCCAAAAAAACGTTTTGGGCGATGTAAAGCATTCGCATCTACTCCTCCCGTCAATATTTTGCCAGAAGCAGGGACAACCGTGTTGTAAGCTCGCGCTAACCGGGTGATAGAATCTAGGAGAATGATGACATCTTTCTTATGCTCAACCAAACGCTTAGCCTTCTCAATAACCATTTCAGAAACTTGTACGTGACGTGACGCTGGTTCATCAAAAGTAGAAGCGATTACCTCACCTTTTACCAACCGTTGCATTTCTGTTACTTCTTCTGGTCGCTCATCTATCAACAATACCATCAAGACACAATCTGGATGGTTATAGGCAATATTAGTTGCTATATTTTGCAACAACATGCTCTTTCCTGCTTTTGGTGGAGCTACTATTAAGCCACGTTGTCCCCTACCTATGGGGGCAGCTAAATCCAAGACGCGTGCTGTTAAATCTTCCGTCGAACCATTGCCACGTTCCATGTGTAACCGAGAATTAGCGTGCAAGGGCGTCAAATTTTCAAACAAAATTTTATTACGAGCATTCTCCGGTTTGTCATAATTCACTTCGTTAACTTTTAACAGGGCAAAATAACGTTCACCTTCTTTCGGGGGGCGAATTTTCCCAGAAATAGTATCGCCTGTACGTAAATTGAAACGCCGAATTTGACTTGGTGAAACGTAGATATCATCAGGACCCGCAAGGTAGGAACTATCGGAAGAACGAAGGAAGCCGAATCCATCCTGTAATATTTCCAACACGCCATCACCAAAGATATCTTCCCCACTTTTCGCGTGCTGCTTTAAGATAGAGAAAATAATATCTTGTTTGCGTATTCTGGCTAAATTCTCTAACCCCATATCTTCTCCGAGGGTCATCAAATCAGAAACCGGCGTATTTTTTAATTCGGTAAGATTCATAGTGATGGGTTCTTAAATTCGAGGCATCTAGAACTACTACATTGATGATTGCATGGCAACAGAGACCCATGCCTGTTTAACGGGACACCCGGCTATTTTCCGGCAAGAGCGCAGGCAACAAGGAAAACTAACAAGACTGAAAATACCCCGGCCCGTTTTTGTAAAACAGCTAACTAATTAAGATTCTTGAGGAGACTAGCACAGGCACCATGCTCTAATACTCAACCTGAAGGTAATAATACTTGAATACGAACTACTACAGCTATTCTAGTGTTTATCTTAACGCTGACAGCATCCAACGATAGCACAAGAAATCGAATTCCAAAAGAATCTGGTTATTATGCTAAGCATCCAGACACATCTTGCTATCTAAAAACTCTTCTAGCCTTGCTTTAGATAAACATCCCACTTGTATATCAAGCTGTTTACCAGCGCTTAATAGGAGCAAGGCAGGAATACTGCGAATATCATATTTTTTTGCAATAGATTGATTTTCATCAATATTTATTGATATAACGCACAATCTATCTCGATATTTTTCATCATTAGCAATCTCTTTCAAAATAGGTTCCATTTGTTTGCATGGGCCGCACCATTTTGCCCAAAAATCGAGCAACACTGGTGGATATGTTGCCTGAACAATACGCTCTAGTTCAGAAAGATCGTCAGCTTTCAGATGGATAATCTTGTCGTTCATGTCTTACTCCGAAGAAAGATCGTTGATGATACCTAAGTAAACAGTAACCAATATTGAGCACTTGTCCCAATTAAATTCGGAACACGCCACCAGATACGCCCTAGTAAATAGATAGTTAACTGATATTCTAGGTATGTTGATGAGCACAAAAACTGCAATACCCTAACGTATGAAGTAATGTTTTGTAGCATGTAGAAGAGAACGCAATATGGCCAATCCCTTATTCAACAAACATATTATCTCAATTAACGATCTGAGCTGTAAAGAACTGATGTTGATATTACGCACCGCCACTCATTTTAAGGTAAAACCTCAACCAGAATTACTCCGGGGTCATGTGATCGGCAGCTGTTTTTTTGAAGCTTCAACTCGTACTCGTCTATCATTCGAGACGGCCATTCATCGCCTTGGTGCATCTGTTGTGGGTTTTTCTGATAGCAGCAGCACTTCGCTAGGAAAAAAAGGAGAATCTCTGGCTGATACCATATCAGTTATCAGCACTTATGTTAATGCCATTATTATACGCCACCCACAACAAGGCAGCGCGAAACTTGCCTGCGATTTTTCCGGCAATATACCGGTTATCAACGCTGGTGACGGGGCTAACCAACACCCAACCCAAACCTTATTAGATCTGCTAACCATCCAGAACACTCAAGGCCGTCTGGATAATCTTAACATCGCTATGGCAGGCGATCTAAAATATGGCCGAACAGTTCACTCTCTAGCGCTAGCCCTGGCAAAATTTGATGCTAATCGTTTCTTTTTTATTGCACCAGAAGCACTAGGCATGCCAAGTTGTATTTTAAAAACCCTAGAAGAAAGAAGAATTATCTACAGCAATCATCATTGCATTACGCAAATCATTCCGCAATTGGATATCCTTTATATGACCAGGATACAAAAGGAACGGCTCGAGCCTCAGGAACAGGTCAGTACCGGAACGCCATTCACTTTATGCGCTAAAGATCTCAATAACGCCCGCAAAAATCTTAAAGTACTACACCCGCTACCGCGCTTGGACGAAATTAATACCGACGTAGATAAAACGCCTTATGCCTACTACTTTCAACAAGCAAGTAACGGTATTTATGCCCGCCAAGCATTACTAGCACTAGTGCTGCATAGAGAAGCTCAGTTGATATGACAGTGAGTGATAGCAGTCGCCTTTCAAATCGCCGCTATATTGGTTGCAGATACTTGCCCTTATCCGGTATCGCCAGTGCACTATTTCAAACTGTTAGGACTTACGCAAACGGCAGGCAAGAATACTACATGTAGTAGTTCTACTGGCAATCGGTATACCTTATTTAGTAGTTGTGTAGTAGTTATGCGTAAGTCTTAACTGTGCTATTTCAAACTGCACTATTTCAAACTGCACTACAGAACATCGGTGGCATTTAGCATCTTAAATGCCTCTTCCAGTCGAGCTCTCATGCTTATTTGTGCCTCACGTAACCATAGGCGGGGATCGTAGTATTTTTTATTCGGTTTATCTTCCCCTTCCGGGTTTCCTAACTGACTCTGCAAATAATGTTTATTTTTTTTGTAATATCGCAAAATCCCTTCCCAGGTTGCCCATTGAGTATCCGTATCGATATTCATTTTAATAACACCATAGCTTATCGCCTCCTCAATTTCTGATGCCGCCGAGCCAGAGCCACCATGAAACACAAAATTCAGGCTATTTTGGGGCAAATGATACTTTTTAGACAGGTATTCCTGGCAATCATGCAAAATTTTTGGCGTTAATTTAACATTGCCTGGTTTATAAACACCGTGCACATTGCCAAATGCGGCGGCGATGGTAAAGCGTGGACTGAAAATACTCAGTTGTTCGTAAGCATAAGCAACATCGGTGGGTTGGGTATATAATGATGCGCTATCTTTATGGCTATTATCTACACCGTCTTCTTCTCCACCGGTGCAACCTAGTTCAATCTCCAGCGTCATCCCCATCTTCGCCATCCGCGCCAAATAATGGCAGCAAATTTTAATATTTTCTACCAGAGGCTCTTCGGATAAATCGATCATATGCGATGAAAACAACGGTTTACCGGTAGCAGCAAAATGTTTCTCACCGGCATCCAGCAAACCATCAAGCCATGGTAATAGTTTTTTAGCACAATGATCGGTATGCAAAATAACGGGAATGCCGTAGTGTGCCGCCATCTGGTGTACATGATTGGCGCCGGAGATAGCGCCCCAAATCGCCGCTTGCTGACCTGGTGCTGTCAGGCCTTTTCCAGAAATAAATGCAGCGCCACCATTAGAAAATTGAATGATAACGGGAGCACGTACTTTAGCTGCCGTTTCCATCACTATGTTGATGGAATCTGTCCCTATACAATTAACAGCCGGTAGGGCAAAGCGGTTTGCTTTTGCAACTGCAAACAGCTTTTGAACATCCTCACCGGTGACAATGCCAGGTTTTATCACATCAAAAATCTTTTCCATGGCCTGACGCTTGCCCGCACGCTTCTCTAGCATGGAGACCGCCGGGAGTTTTTTTCCTTGAACAAATTCTAAAAACGCGCCACCGCCTGTCGAAATATAAGAAATCTGATCCTTGATCCCAAATAAATCAATAGCGGCTAGTGTGTCACCGCCACCAGCTATAGAAAAAGCTTGACTATCAACAATCGCCTGTACCATGGCTTGTGTTCCCTTGCGAAAGGCAGGGAATTCAAATACCCCAACTGGCCCGTTCCATAAAATGGTTTTAGCCTCTTTCAGTATTGTCATCAACTGAGCTATAGATTGATCACCAAAATCTAAAATTTGCTCGCCATCTTTAATATCGCTGACCACTCTCGTAGTGGCAACGGCGGTTTCAGAAAATTCTGTAGCGACTCGTACATCTGTAGGCAAGAAAACAGAGCAGGTTGTTAATATTTTTTTAGCCTCCGGAATGAGGGTAGGTTCACATAAAGATGCCCCTACTTTGTGGCCCTGTGCCGCTATGAAGGTATTAGCTATCCCTCCTCCTACAATCAACTGATCAGCAATCTTGGAAAGTGAATCGAGTATATTCAGTTTAGTCGAGACTTTAGCACCACCAACGATAGCAACCATTGGGCGAGCGGGATGACTCAACGCTTTGCCCAATGCCGTTAACTCTGCTAACAGCAGTGGTCCTGCACAAGCCACAGGAGCAAATTCGCCAGCACCATAGGTGGAAGCCTGTTTTCTATGTGCGGTACCAAAGGCATCCATAACGTAAATATCACACAAAGCAGCATATTGTTTTGCAAGCGTTGGATCATTTTCTTTTTCACCCCGATTGAAGCGAACATTTTCCAAGACCAGCAATTCGTCGTCATTAATATGAAGACCATGCAAATAATCTTTTACCAAACGCACTGAAAAGATACCTTTTTTTCTAAAATACCCTTTCAGGTAATTAGCGACAGGCAACAAAGAAAATTTTTCATCGTACTCCCCTTCTACTGGCCGCCCTAAGTGAGATGCCAACATAACCTTGGCCCCCTGTTCCAAGGCTAGTTCAATGGTCGGCAATGATCTAAGGATTCTGGCATCAGAAGTCACTTCCCCTTTTTTTACCGGCACATTAAGATCAGAGCGGATAAGTACACGCTTATCTGCCAAATTCAGATCAACCATCTTGTTAATTGTAAACATGACACCCTCTATTTAATAACCATTCAAAATTAAGTAATGCACCAGATATACCAAGATGTCGACTTGCAGCTTTATTGCAAAGGGGAAGCCCTTGATGGTAGACGTAGTAACGATTCGGGCGAGCAGCTGCAGCCAACAGGTCTGCAATTTGAAAACGACAGCTACAGATTTTTTTGATGCGAACCCGCCCACTGTTGCAAGCAACAATGTTGGAATTATAAAGCTAAATGAATTTAAAAAGTATAACGGCATGCATAAAATGAAGCTGCAATTGTACTTGTCTGATTTTATTGAAACTACTATACCCCCTTCTCCAGAAGGCAGATAAACGATAGGTGTCAAACGACAAACCTGGCACCGTTCAGATTAATATAGATGGTTTTATTCAGAAAACCGTTATCCAAAAGGTAAGCATTTAATAATACTTCATACCAGGGGGGCTCATTTCAGTTACTCTTAACGCTACCCACGAGATTTTTCTAGATATTACCCAGAATGTATGAACATTGATCATCATTGCACCAAGGAAATGCTAATTAATTCTTTTGATAACAACATACTCTATGCAGATAGCGTCATCGATTCCATTATTAACGTATAGGACTTACGCACAACTACTAAATAAGGTATACCGATTGCCAGTATAACTACTACATGTAGTATTCCTGCCTGCCGCTTGCGTAAGTCCTAACGTAGTACGAGACAAAAAAACTATTTTAGTTTATGTCTCTGATCATGGAGAATCGATAAATAAAAATTCTTCATTTCATGGAACAGCTCGTCATATCGCTCCAGCAGAACAATTTTTTGTGCCAATTATTATTTATGTTTTAGATAAATTTATTAAAAGCCCCCATCAACACATTTAATGTTGACCAACCTAGGATAAAACAAAATCTGGGCGTTACGCTACAGCATACGCAATTGTTTGATACTGTTCTTGGCTGTTTAGGATAAACTTCTTCAAACGGAAGTATCGTTGAAAAAAACAATTGCTGTCATGCATCATCATCATCATCATCATCATCATCATCATCATCATCATCATCATCATCCTTGTGCAGTGGATTTCAAATGGCTTCTTGCTTCTTAATAAACATTAAATCCCAGACAGAATGCCCAAACTGTCTAGCACGCAACTCAAATTTCGTCAGTGGACGCTCGTCAGGACGAGGAATAAAGTCGTGATTGCAAGAAACATTTCGATACCCGTTAACCTGCTGCATAACGGCTAATATATGTCGTGCATAATCCTGCCAATCTGTCGCTATATGGAAGATACCACCGATCTTTAGCTTACGTAGTATCTGTTCTACAAAAGGCCGTTGCACAATGCGACGCTTATTGTGACGTTTTTTATGCCAAGGATCAGGGAAAAATAACTGCACTTTATCCAATGATTCATCCGGTATCATGTTGTTTAATACTTCTGACGCATCATGACAAATAATGCGCAAATTAGTCAGGCGGGCGACGTGCGCTTGCCTTAAGCAAGCACCGACGCCTGGTAAATAGACCTCAACACCTAAAAAATTTTGTTCTGGATAATTGGCCGCCGTTGTCACTAATGATGTCCCCATTCCAAAACCAATCTCCAGTATGGTTTCACTGTCACAATTAAATAAGGTGCTCATCTCAATAGGGATGGGCTGGTATTTCATCCCCATTAGTGGCCAATAGTTATCCAAGGCTCGCTGCTGGCCTTTGGTTACTCTTCCCCTTTGGTTGGAAAAACTACGAATTCTATATATATGGCTTGATTCATTGGCGTTGTTTATTACCAGATCTTTTATCATGAGTATGATGTCTATTTACTAAGATATAGAATAAGATCCTTCGTATTTATGATGCAAACAGAAGAATTTGCCCAAAAGGTGCTTGAATGGTACCGATGTGCCGGCCGAAAAAACCTACCCTGGCAACAGGGAAAAACCCCCTACCGAATATGGTTGTCAGAGGTTATGCTACAACAAACGCAGGTGGCAACCGTTATTCATTATTTCAAGCAGTTTACCACGCGATTTCCCGATGTGCAGAGCCTTGCTCAGGCATCTTTAGATGAAGTGCTTCATTTGTGGACTGGATTAGGTTATTACGCCCGCGCCAGAAACATGCATAAGACTGCAAAAATGATTGTAACGCAGTACCAAGGTAAGTTTCCAAGCAACTTTCATGAGATTATTGCTTTACCAGGCATCGGACGCTCCACCGCAGGGGCCATTTTGTCTCTAGCATTTGAACAATCCTTCGCCATCTTAGATGGCAATGTAAAACGAATACTAACACGTTGCTACGCTATCGCTGGTTGGCCTGGGGAAAAAACAGTACAAAATAAACTCTGGGATATCATTACTGACCTTACCCCCGCTATCATGACAGGTGATTTCAACCAGGCAATGATGGATCTAGGTGCCACTATTTGTACCCGCTCTACGCCAAAATGCACGCTTTGCCCCCTTAACAGGGGCTGTATTTCTTGTGCTAATCACAGTTGGCCACAGTATCCTGCTAAAAAACGTAAGCCCATATTACCGGAAAAAACAGCTTGGTTTCTGATGATACAGCATGGTAAACAGGTTTGGTTAGAACAGCGCCCTAGCATCGGTCTGTGGGGGGGGTTACATTGCTTCCCGCAATTCAGTCAACGCGAAGACTTGTTACTCTGGCTACGTCGACAGGAGTGGCATCCGCATAATGTACCGGAAGACAATTTACAGCAGTTTAAGACATTGCGTCATACTTTTAGCCATTTTCATCTAAACATGGTGCCCCTTTGGTTAGACATTACCGGGTTGTGCAATTGCACAAACTATGGGGTAGGACTATGGTATAACCTGACTCAGCCTGTTGCAGTGGGGCTAGCGGCACCTATTGTGCAGTTACTAAAGCAATTGGCATCCTGAGGTTAATAAGCAGGAATAAACTATGAGCAGAACAGTTTTTTGTACATTTTTACAACACGAGGCTGAAGGGCTAGCCGCGCAATTTTACCCTGGTGAACTAGGGAGGCGCATTTATAATGAGATATCTAAAGAAGCCTGGACAATATGGCTAGCTAAACAAACGATGCTGATTAATGAACAAAAGCTTAACATGCTGAATGCAGCGCATCGCCAACTATTGGAGAAAAAAATGGTAAATTTTCTGTTTGCGAATGAAACAATCCATATCCCAGCCATGTCCCAGGATCTACCCCCAACCTGAATAGATAATAGCTCGTTATGATACGGTTCAATAACAACAATATTTTTTTGCTCATTACTATCCCTTTACTGTTCTCTTGCTCTGGTAATAAAAATCGCCAGAAAACGGACATTTTGGCAAAAGACACCAATGGATTTAACGTTCTTGTAGCCCAGTTTGCCCATAACATTGAAAATATTTGGGGACTTAATGAAATCCTTATTGCTGGTCCTAAACATTATGTCAAATACATTAATCAGTACCAAACGCGCACCCATATCGATTTTGATGGCGGTAACATTACCATAGAAACCATTGCCACCCAAGATCCTAGAACCCAGTTACGTCAAGCCATTATCACCACTTTACTGATGGGAGATGACCCTAACCCTATTGATTTTTACTCTGATGTTAATGAGATTCCCTATAGCAGAGAGCCATTTCTATACGGGCAAGTATTAGATAACTACGCCAAACCCATTCGGTGGGAAGGACGCGCTGCACGCTTCGCCGATTATCTATTAGAAAAAAACATGCAAAAACGCGCCTCTGCTCTACATGTTATTTGGTCGGTTACTATACAATTGATTCCCAATCATCTAGATAAGCGGGCCCATAAATACCTCGCCATAGTGAATAAGATCGCTAAGAAATACCATGTAGATCCCTCCCTTGTCCTGGCTATCATCCAAATCGAGTCTAGCTTTAATCCCTATGCCATCAGCAGCAGCAATGCATTAGGATTAATGCAAATTATGCAACAGAGTGCTGGGCGAGATGTATTTAATAAACAAGGTAAATGGGGGCAACCCAGGAGGGATTATCTATTCGATGCAGAAAACAATATCGACGTCGGGACCGCTTATCTAGCTATCTTACAAAATGATTATCTACAGGGAATAGCCAACGCCACTTCGCGGCGTTATGCGGTAATTTCCGCTTATAATGGTGGCCCTAGTAACGCACTGCGGGTATTTTCTTCTGATAAAAATCGAGCCATCGCTGTCATCAATAAGCTCTCATCAGATGAGGTTTTTCAAGCGCTAACAACACAGCACGTCGCCCAGGAATCACGTCGCTATTTAGTCAAAGTCAACAATGCACAGAAGAACTGTCGTCGCCGATAAGAATCATTCTGCAAATGCAGGTGATGACTCATAAACATTGATTTAATACAAAGCCGGCTTTTACAACCTACATTTCTAGGATCTCCCTGCACCTTTTTGGAATTAAATCGTGGATTTCATTAGCCCATGACTCTACTACTCTTTTACGCAACATATTGAAGTTATTAGCGATTTTTTGCATTAATCCTTTTGTTGTGATATTGAAACTCAATATTACGAGTTTACACCTACCATTTTAAGGATTTTATGAAACCTCAACACGCGCCCCTATAACAGTTGTAAAATGACACTTGTGGACCATGACTGATAACTACATAAAATGGTGTTTAATGGCATCCAGCAGGCTTATTAGCTAAGGCTTGGCGATGCAAAATAGCGATAAATTCTTCCATAAAATTATCATAACTCCGTTCAAGTTTATTAACTTGTAAATTCAGGCGATTGTAGGCCATCACCGCCGGAATAGCGGCAAATAGACCTATTGCCGTCGCAATCAAGGCTTCAGCTATGCCTGGTGCCACCATTTGCAATGTCGCCTGTTTGGCCGCTCCTAAAGCGATAAAAGCGTGCATGATGCCCCATACTGTGCCAAATAGCCCGATATATGGGCTAATTGACCCGACAGTACCTAAAAAAGGAATACTGTTTTCTAATACCTCTAGCTCCCGATTCATCGCGATGCGCATTGCTCGCAAAGCACCATTTACCACCGCCTCAGGCTCATGGTTATTAAGCCCTTGCAAGCGAGCAAACTCTTTAAAACCAGCGTGGAAGATCTGTTCTGAACCATTGAGGCTACTACGCCTTACTTGGCTTTCTTGATATAAGCGTGATAACTCGATTCCAGACCAAAATCTATCTTCGAAGGCCTGTGCGTCATTATTCGCGAGATGCAAAAGACGGGTTCTCTGCAGAATAATCGTCCATGAAATGATAGAAAAACACAGTAATATCAACACGACAAATTTAACCAAAAAACTGGCTTTAAAGAATAAATCGAGGATACTCATTTCAGGCACTGTTTAACCCCCACATATCGACCTTGCTGATGAGAAATTTTAGCCGAGACACTATACGCAAGCATGATAAAAACGCAAGTATCATGAAAATAAGGCACTTTCAACAACGTCTTCGTCATCATGACTGTGCAATCACCTATGAACCTCCATCATCATTAGCTTTCAGGAAGGATGAAAGTTATGAAAGAACGATAAATTTTTGGATAGCTATTGAGGACGGCTTGCACCCCCGCGCAATACAGGATTCCATAGGCAATAGATTTTGAAAAAAGAAGGCCATCATTCGATATCCATCATGATGTTGATCTGCTTATCATTCTGCATTAACCCCCAGAAAAAATGCAGTATTATTTATGCAAGATGTTCTTATCAAAAATAAAAAACCCAACATAGCTCAAGTTATATCTTGACGTTATCTCTTCAAAGTAAAAATAAATTTAAAAAACGTTTTTCATTCAAAGAACTTGTAACAGGTAATGAAAATAATTCATCTTATAAAGTAAAAAATACACTGTTTCTAGTCATCCTTGAGGTGTATTCTTCTGCGAAAGATTGATAGATAATCAACAGGGATTATATCTCATAGGACTTACGCAAACGGCAGGCAGGAATACTACATATGGTAGTTATACATATGGTAGTTATACTGGCAATAGGTATACCTTATTTAGCAGTTATGCGTAAGTCCTATCTCAATGCCTAAATAATATGGATAGTTATGTTCGAAATATGACAGTGAAGCTAAGAATAATATGTTAATGTTTTCCTATTGTTATTTATTGAACATATTGAAGGCCCTTATCTTATTTATAAGATAAATACTGGAACTAAAAATTAGCGATGGAAACAGTAGCATGACGGAGAATCATATTCTGTCTGCATTGGTTTGTGCCAAAAAATTATTGCGTCTTTATGGGGTACAGCAGATTGATAGCGAAATATCTGCTCATCAACATGATATTGACGAGGATTCTTTTGTTTCACAAAAACAATTGCGGTATCAATTAAAAAAAATCACAGCACAGTTATCTACGTCTGCGCGCTTTTGTTTGCGGAAATTATCATTAAAAAAATTAATGCCACAACATTTACCATTAGCTTTCCGTGATAAAGAAGGTAAATTTGTACTGCTGGCGCGTATGAACGCAGAAAAAGCGTTATTGCAATATTTTGATAAGCATCAACCAGAAATGATCAAGCGCACTGATCTGGATAATTTATGGGACGGGTTCTATTTTTTCTATAAACAATCACGTTTTGATATCCGTTGGTTTATTCCTGTTTTTCTTCAATATCGTCGTCAGTTAATGCAGGTATTACTGTTATCCCTGTTATTACAATTGCTAGCGTTGATCGCGCCGCTATTTTTTCAGGTGGTGATGGATAAAGTACTGGTTAATAACAGCCTAGTAACATTAGATGTCTTGGTGATAACCCTAGTGGTAGTGGGCGTGGTTGAAGTCATACTAAAAAGTTTGCGCACCTACTTGTTTGCTCATACTGGCACCCGAGTAGATATTCAATTGGGCGGCAAACTATTTCATCATTTAATTCGTTTACCCCTAAGCTATTTTAAACAACGCCATGTCGGCAATATTGTTGCTCGGGTACGGGAACTCAATAATATTCGTGAATTTATTACCGGCACGGCACTAACGTTATGTGTAGATGTGTTGTTCTCGGTAGTCCTATTTGCCATGATGTGGTTTATTTCGTCTTATTTAACGCTAGTCGTACTCGGCGTCATTCCCCTATTTATATTATTGGCAGCCCTCACTACCCCACCTTTACAAAAAAAAATCGCGATACTCTGCCAGGTTGCCGGGCAAAATAGCGCCTTTTTAACGGAAAGCGTGGCAGGAATAGAAACGGTAAAGAGCCTAGCGTT